>CM045988.1:102715840-102911579 GCA_025175895.1 Wurfbainia villosa | reverse complement strand
AATAAACTTCCTACCACTAAGTCATAAGATTACCAATGAGTAGAATATAACAGAATATACCTATAGACAGAAAAAAGGGAGAAGTTGGTTATTTTGGCTAATCATTTAAATGAGTAATTAAGTTAAGGAAACCCTAGTTATATTTCTTTTTCCCTTTCCCTAAACCCCAAATGCCGCCCACCGCCCCCTCTCTCTCTCCCTCTTCTCTCCAAACGCCGCCGCCGCCCCCGCTCTCTCCCGCGTCGCTCCCAGTGCCGACCAACCCTTCCCCTTCCTCTCCCCTTTCGTTTTCTCCTCCGTCGAATCAAAAAAAAAAAGAGCCTCTATAATTTCTCCACCATGGGATAATTCAAGAGGGGATTTTCAAGAGGGATCTCCTCAAGGACTTGGTAGAGGATCACGCTAAAGCAAAGGAACACATAGGAGGTCTTCTCTTTATAAAATCTAACGGTATAAATTGGTGAAAAAGCGTAGGAAGTAAGTATTGCTCACCTACGGTATAAGTAGTTATCGTATATCATTGATATATTTTTTTTGTGCTTATTATTTCCAGTTACATGATTGAGCAGTTTATACGCATGTATATGAGCCAGTTATGCATGTTATTTTTAGTTACATGATTTTTACCCGTTATGTCATGTTTGATTTAGTATCATATTTAGATCCATGATAAGAATGTGATTTATGATCATGCATGTTGTAGATGAGTTGTAGCTTACAATTATATGCATGATGTAGAGTAAGATGTAAAAAAATATTTCCTTTATAAAGAAAATTTAAAGATGCTTCCCGTTCGAATTGAGGAATGGTAGTAACATGATGTGATGATTAAAGTATAGCATCAGAGTAAGAGTAGAAAGTACAAAATCTATAACGATCTCTCCCTTATGGGAGAGGTGGTACAGTTGGTATCAAAGTAAGATAAAGAAGAATTAAAGAAACATACAGTAAAGTAGTGGTATCTCCCCTAGTAGAGAGTGGAAAGATTAAGGGGGGGGGGGGTGTTACAAGATGGTATCAGAGCCAACCAAGTGGTTGAGCCACAGACAGTACAGATTCAGACAGATCTAAGTTATGAAAGTCGACCTATTCAGATAATAGATCGAGCAGTCAAGAAACTAAGAAATAAAGAGGTACCGTTAGTAAAAGTCTTATGGTAAAGTCAAAGGTTTGAAGAAGCAACCTGGGAACATGAGGATGACATGAAGTAAAAGTACCTCGAGCTGTTCTAAGTTTCGAGGACGAAACTTTTATAAGGTATAAGGGATTGTAACATCCCAAATTTTAGTTCCTATACTTTTATTTATTTATTTATTTAGAGAAAAAATAGAAATAAGAATAGGAAGGAAAAAAAAGAAAAAAAATTCGAATAAATGGTTCATTAGCCGGGGCTCGAACCATGAACCTTTGGTTTGTGGGAATAGACTTCCTACCACTAAGTCATAAGATTATCAATGAGTAAGATATAACATAATATACCTATAGGCAGGAAAAAGGAAGAAGTTGATTAATTTGGCTAATCATTTAAAGGGGTAATTAAGTTAAGGAAACCCTAGTTATATTTCTTTTTCCCTTTCCCTAAACTCCAAACGTCGCCCACCGCCCCCTCTCTCTCTCCCTCTTCTCTCCAAACGCCAACCCCGCCCCCCTCTCTCTCCCTCTTGTAAAATACCAAATAAAATAAAATAAATTAAAATAAATATTGGGTAATTAGGAGAATACTCTATGGAATTTTTAGGAATTTTTCTGGACTTAAATGGAGATTTTTAAGACCCCTTTTGTTTAGAGGGAGTTAAAAGGCTTAGCGGGTCTGAAATCCAACCCGTTAAGCTGCCCAAATCGAACCCGTTAAAACCAAATAAAAAACTGACCCGTTTCTTCTTTCAACGAACACCCATGTTTATCGAGAGTTTCATCCTCGCGCGATCCCTCATCTTCTTCTCCCGTGCGTTTCTCAAGCCGCCCACTTAATGGCCGAGTCCTTCTGTTTCTTTCCGCCTGGGAAAATTCGTCGATTTTCTTCCTCACGCGCGACGACACCTTGGCTTCCTCACAGTGCGATCTCTTTTCCTCACGCTTCTGCATCTCGTCGGCTCCTCATCCCGACTGAAGGCGGCAACGATCAAGCTACTCTCGGCGATCTCTTCAAAGGAGCATGCGCAGCGGGTGTGCGAGGGGAGGGGAGTTTGAATCGACGACTTCTCCGCCGTTCGTTTCCCCTATGTCAAGAGAACCCATCGATCAAGCCCCTCGACGACCTCCGCAGCTCTTCTTCGCCGAACCGCCGGCTGTCGACGTTGTCCTATGCTCGGTGAAAGGTCCGGCTAGAGGGGGGAGTACCAGGCTTGGTCTGTGGTGGAGGTTTTCTCCGAATCAAGGGCACTAGAGATCTTGGCCGGCGAATAGGGCAGCCATCTGTGAGCTTTTTCCCTCGCGATTACTGATCTCTGTTGCCGATCAGCGATGGAACTAGGTAAGAGTGATCGTTTCTTTCTTTTGGGACGAGGATATAGCTCCAATTTATGATTTCCCTCGTGTGCCCTAAATGGTGATTTGTGCAAAATCGGTGAACAAGAGAATAGGAGGGATTGGCTGCCAGTTTGGGGATTGTTCTACTGGTGAAGACTCCAATCATTGGTAAGCACGATTCCCTTCCGGTTTGTTCTGTCAGTCCAGTCTGATTTGTTGAATTGCTGTGGGAATATTGAATTTCCTTGCGTGTTGTGGCTGTGATTGTAGTTACAGCAGGCGGTTGGAAGTTGATTCGCGATCTCTGCCGAAACTAGGGCAACAAGGAACTGATCAGGCAAACTGAGCAATTGGGGGAAAGTTCCAACCGTTGGTAAGCTTGGTTTATCACATGTTCATCATTGCTTGTTGCTATTTGAATTTTTATTATCGTGCAGTCGTGAGTGATCGGAGGAATGGAGTAGGCTATGAGTGGAGGTTAGTCGGTTGTGAGGTTTTGTTTGGGTATTTGACCGGCTGTGAAGCAGTAGCTTTGTTTGGGCTATGAATAGAGATGTGTATCAGTGTGAATATGGGTTAGATCTATACTTAATTTGTTGGTGATCCTATTACATCAAATTAAGTATAAAAAGATTAAATCTTCATGAGATTGATTTTGTTAAGTAGATATGGTGTTGGATGAGTAGGTTAGCACTTTTTCTAATTGAAAACGGTGGGTTAAATTAAATAGTCAAGTCTGGCTATTTGAGCTTCTAATTCGTATTCGATACAGGGACGCGAATATAGAAATGATAGAATAGTAAATTCTATATCTATTGTCGTATGCTTGAACATAACCACAATGTTTGAAATGTGCAAGATGTGGATACAAGACAGGTCCGCGACCGTGAGGATTTTATTACTACGAGCATTTACAGCAGGTGGGTAATTCCTACCCTGGTCAGGTAGTTTTAAATGCATGATCATCTTATATGATCATGTTACCTTGATTCTGTTCTTATTTACTCTTGTGCTTGATACCTTACCTTTGGCTGTTAACTCTATTGTTGCTATCATGTTTCATTTTATCATAATTAGGAGTTATACATATAGGTGATGTAAGTAACTTAGAATTTGTTAAGTTAAGTGGAATTAGTAAAGTCCGGATGACAACCTGATTGTACATTGGGCAAAGAGGTCATCTGTAAGTAGGTAATATTTTGATCGTAGGATTAATTTTAATACCCTTAGGTTGTATGTTTACTACCGACCATGTACTATGTAAATGGTCAGGTGAATTGTACATAGTGTGTCACTACAGACCGGTAGTCCTAGCTCATTATAATCAATTGAGTACGACTCTCTGCAGGATAGAGAGTGTGTCGATCTGATTGGTTTGACTCTCTATAGGATAGAGAGTCTGTGGTGGATGTCTATTTATGTGACAGAGCATTCATGACATTTGCATGCATGCTGGCGACATGGTCTCCCTTGTGGTTGAGAGGATCGTCAGTCATCCTGCCTCCACGGTTACTCATAGGAGGAGTAATCGGTGTGAGGACAGAACATTGTGGTGCCGCACTCTACCACTATAGATGGTGGTAGTTGGATTTGCGTGTCGTAGTCCTGCGTGTGTGGCACTCGACCACTCATGGGTAGTGACTGTCGGAGTGGCCAACAGCAGGGACCCCCATTGTGTAGCTTGCTCTTCACGCTTATATGCTACTCGATCATACTGCCCACTCCTACCACTCGAGAGTAGTAGTTGATGTTGAGTTGGGACAGTTGTCATGCTCGAGCCACCGAGGCCACACTGGGGTCGTGGTAGCTTTAGGGTGAGTCGACATGACCGTGCATGCTGCATTGCCGACTTATGATATTTTTGCATATTGCCATATATATACATATATGCATGTGTGTGTGTGTGTGTATATATATATATATATATATGGATGATTGTGATTAGTATACATATATAGATGCAGTCTATATATATATGCTTGTTGTGATGTTGTGATGTTGCATTTGATTGTACTATGCTTGTTGCATTTGATTGTACATCATCTCCATACATGCTACCCACATCGCTTATACGATCATGTATGATACCTGTATAGTTTTTGTATTGTCTATTGCATTCTTTGACCTGTATTTATGTAGTTATATGGTTTAGAGCAGACTTCTGGTATATGTATATATTGTGGATATGTGCTCAGATTGGATAGGTGTAGCGTAGCACGCCTGTTGCAGTATGTCTGCATTTTATATTGGCTTTTGTTTAGAAGGTATATATATGGATATGTTATCATGCTAGTGATACCTGTAGATTTTTCTATCAAAATACATGTGATATTGATATATACATATTTTTCTATTACCTGCTGAGTTTTACTCACCACTATGGACCCTGGGTTTTTCTATCGCCCAGGTAACAGGTTGAAGTCTTCGTGACGGCTTGGAGCTGCGTCGGCGATCCATCCCATCTCCGTTTTTCTGAGTCTTTTGAGGATTTTTTGTTTATGTTATGGAATTTGTTCTATGTCATGGACTTTGGTTTATGTATGGACTTCATCTTTATGTTGTGGACTTTGTTTTGTGTCGATGCTTTATGTATGGTTTTAGTACTGTAGACTTGTCAGGTGGTGTACACCTGTGTGTTTTCTATTTGTGTGTTAGTGTGTATGTTGTGGGTATGTGGTATATGTTTCCGCTGTATTTGGTATGTTGATATCTTTATATTATATTGTTGTTGTGGGCCTACGGGCCTTGTATTAACCCGAAATATTGTCACGTACAGGGGAGATGTCGTCCGTTTGCTTTTCGGCACGGCATACTCTCGGGGCGTGACACTCTTCTCTCCAAGTGTCGTTCCCCTTCCTCTCCCCTTCCGTTTTCTCCTCCGCCGAATAAAATAAAAGAGCCTCTATAATTTCTCCACCATGGGATAATTCAAGAGGGGATTTTCAAGAGGGATCTCCTCAAGGACTTGGTAGAGGATCACGCTAAAGCAAAGGAACATGTAGGAGGTCTTCTCTTTACGAAATCTAACGGTATAAATTGGTGAAAAGCGTAGGAAGTAAGTATTGCTCACCTGCAGTATAAGTAGTTATCGTATGTCATTGATATATTTTTTTGTGCTTGTTATTTCCAGTTACATGGTTGAGCAGTTTATACGCATGTATATGAGCCAGTTATGCATGTTATTTTTAGTTACATGATTTTTACCCGTTATGTCATGTTTGATTTAGTATCATGTTTAGATCCATGATAAGAATGTGATTTATGATCATGCATGTTGTAGATGAGTTGTAGCTTACAATTATATGCATGATGTAGAGTAAGATGTAAAAATATTTCCTTTATAAAGAAAATTTAAAGATGCTCCCCGTTCGAATTGGGGATTAAGAGCACGACGATCTTCAGTATGCTCCCCATTTCAGTTTTGTGGGTCAAGAGCATAATGATCTTTATGGTGCTCCCCATTCGTGGTTTAGGGGATTAAGAGCATTTTTTTTAGTATGTATAAGAATATAAGTATAAATGAAGTATTTTACTTTTGACAGGGCATGTACCGGGCATCAGTTTTGCCCATAGGCCAAGGCCCTCAGTCTTAGTTACCCTAGTAGGTTCGGTGGTTGGCCACCCCGCCCTATTAGGAAAGCGCGCATTGATACTATGTCGGGCTCATATCCAGGATGATTATTAATTTAAAGTATCAGTATAAGTATAAGTAAAAGTTTTCAAAGTTAATCATTCCAGTTCAGATACACTGTTTATAAGTTTTAAAATACTTAAGAGTATGATTTATACAAGAGACATGTAATCAGAGTTATGATTTCCAGTTATATTTGCATGTGTATCAATGTATCCAGGGCAAGAGAACAAGTTGCATGATTTCATACAGTGCATGTTTTTGTGAGCATAGAAAATACTTACTAAGCATTATTGCTTACAGTTTGCATTTCCTTATACTGCAGATAAAGGTAAAGAAAAGCTTCAGTAAGGTGACATGACGGATGAAGTGCTGGGTGTGTGTGGCGACGGAATAGTGGAAGTAAAAGATCCTAAGTGCAGATGTCTAAACCAGATTTTTAGTTTCTAATTGTTTTCTTTTGATATTGTTGAAGTTCAACTGGATTACTTATGGTTGAGACCAAAGAATGCTAGAGTTATATTGGGTTAGTCTTAATACTTGTATGTTAGGTGAATATCTTGAAATGGTTATTGTTTAAGTGATGTCAAGGTCCTTATGATTATTTTAGTTGTTAGTATATTGTGTTAGTATATTGCATGAATTAAAGATAGAGACAGTAAAGTAGTGACATCTCCCCTGGTAGAGAGTGGAAAGACTAGGGTGTAAATAAGATCCTCGTCCACTCGGCCACTCAGAGCAAAGGATGGCAGAGTGCACACCGGTCATAGCCCTACCCACTCCTGGCCTTCACCATCGCAGGAGGCTACGACCGGGCGTCAGGGTGACTATGTCATTTGCATCGCATGCATATTGCATGGATGGCATTTGTTTGTGTTTGCTGCATTTTGGTTGTTGCCTTGGTTGTTGCATATGATTGACATGTATATAGGATACATCATGTATTTGGTCTGACGACCTTATTTCTACTAGTATGGCTCACACTCCTATGTCAGGATAGAAGATTCAACTAAGTACAGTCTTTCCGTATTTCTTCCTTGCATTTCCTATTATTGATCAGGAGACTGTACTGGCATGATTCTTATTGTTAGATATATTTTACTATGCATGTCGACTTGATAAACCGAGTTCGCTGAGAACTTACCCCATTGCTTTATATCTATTTCAGGTTGAAACTGTCAGGAGAGTCCAGCTGCCAATCCCTCTCGTCATAAGGGTTTTGTTTTTGGTCTTATGGTTTTGGTTATATTAAGTAGAAGACATGTGTAGGACTTGTGTTTTGGTTATATACCCGTGTATATTTTGGTGGTACTTGATATGTCCTTATGGACTTTTATTCGATTTGTTTTGATTGTGTTTTCTTGATCAGATGGCAAAAGAGGTAAGTCTAGATGTTGTAGACTTTTTATTTTACTTTGGTTGTTGGGCGGAGGCCCATATATTATATGTATGTGTATTTTATGTTCTTTATGTTGGCCGATGTATAGTGGGTCGTGTGTCTTGTATATGTGGATTCGATTATCACCCGCATGGAGATGTCCGGATTTTCGCCTCGGACTCCTCGGGCGTGACATACTCTCTGCAGGATAGAGAATGTGTTGATCAATTGAGTATGACTCTCTGTAGGATAGAGAGTGTGTTGATTAGTTGAGTATGTTATGTGTGATTGTGTATTCATGTCATTTACATGGATGTTGGTCACTTGGTCTTCCTTGTCGTCGAGAGAGTCGTCAGTCATCCTGCCTCCATAGTTACTCGTGGTAGTAGTAGTTATGTGAAGACAGAGCATTTGTTGTGCCGCACTCGACCACTATAGACTGTGGTAGTTGGAGTTGTGTGCAATTATTCTGCATGTGTGACACTCGACCACTCATGGGTAGTGACTGTCGGAGTGCCCAATGGCAGGGACCCCCGTTGTGTAGCTAGCTCTTTACGTTTATGTGTTACTTGTTCATACTGCCCACTCGGTCACTCGAGAGTAGTGGTTGGTGTTGAGTTGGGATAATTATCATGTCGAGCCACCTAAGTCACACTGGAGTCGTGGTAGCGGTTAGGGTGAGCAGGCATGATCATGCATTCTGCATTGTCGTGTTCTTATGGTGTTTTGCATATTAACATATATATGCAAGAGACTAAGTCTTGTTTGTTTCTAATGCATCAACTTTAGCTTTCATAGTTTTAATCCATTTGGGGTCCTTGCAAGCTTGCTCATATGCCTCTGGCTTGACCTGTAAGATACCGAAAAAAAATAACAATAAAATAATACTTATTAATTAGGAAAATACCCTATAAAATTTTCCAGATATTTTTAGAAATCTATTTGGATTTAAATGGAATTTTTTATGAATTTATGGGGGAGGTTTAATAGGCTTTTATAAAATCTATTTAGATTGTTTGTTATTAAGAAATTAATTAGATTAATTAACCTATGTTATAAAGTTAACCCTAGCTTTAGATTCCCTATTTTCACTTTGCATTTCTCTCGATCCCACGCCGTAACCTCCCTCACGCGATTCCGCCTCTTCTCTGTGCTCACCGTCGGCCGCCGCTTTCGCCAGAGTAGCTGGTGGATCGCGCGCCTTCTCTTCCTCGTTCCCTTCTCTCGCGCAGCGCCCGGCTCGACCTTGCGCCGCTACCCCTCTGCCCACCAAAGATCGCTGCTCTGCGGCGTCTCTTCACTCCGGATCGCGCGACCGCCTTTGCCGCCGTCCGACCGCTAGCCAATGGTGTTGTCTCCGCATTACCACCTCACGGACAAGGTCGCCTCGCAGACGATCACCGATGGAGTCGGCGGCGACTGTCGACTCGCGATCCCCGTGTCGTCCACCACGTTGTTCATACCCGCTCAGAGGGCCGCCTCTCGCCGTCGTAGCTATTTCCCAACGCTATCAGGAAGCCCGCCGTTGCCGCTCGCACAGCTGGGACGGGAATCGACGATCGTCGGTGAAGCCAGGGGATTTCGGTGAGGCAGTGTCTTTTTATTGCTTTGAACGAGATCTAAATTCAAAATGGAATTTTTCCTTGGTTGAGTCGATTTGTGATTTAGGGCAACGATGTTTTTTCGACGAACCGGACAGATTTGGGGGAAAATTTTATTGTCGGTGGAGTTTTGCTAGCTTGGTAAGCTTGATCTATCTTCTCTTTTTATTAGTTGTAAATTGATAGATTATGGGTTGTTGGCTGTGAGGTTTATGATGGAAATGGGTAATCTAGAAATAGTTGTAAACGGATGTAAAGGCTAAAAGGGGTGTTGATTATGGTGTATGAGTTAGGGAGTTGCTAATATGGAAGGTGAGTTAATATGGAAATCCTAATGGGATTTGGTTAGATGTACAAGTGAGAGTTTCTAATTCGTAATCGATAAAAGAATGTGAATATAGAAACTGTATAGTAGTAATTTAGCACGTTGTGTGTGTTTGGATTTGATGATAATTATGTTTTATACAGGTTTCGGTCACGAGATCGGTCTACGGGGGTGAAGAGTTCATGATTTCGATCATTATAGCAGGCGAGTATTTTGACTTATCTTTTTGATATAGTCATGTTGATATGCTAGTTAGTTATAGTTTGCAATAATTTTCATGTTTATCTGCCTTATGTGTTATTGTGCCTACTTGATACATGCATTGGATCATTTTATAGATATACCTTACCTGTTTTACTTGGATCATTGATATGTACCTATTGGTTGTGCATATTATTCGGATATGTATTTTAGTTGGTTACATGCTTTAGTGTCATGCACTATCTTGCATGATTGCATGTTGGCTGGACGGGGTTCCTTTATAGTTGAGCCCGCAGCCAGTTACATGGTCTGCACACGCTGCCACTCATGGGTTAGTGGTACATCAGGAGGGTGTGTGCAGTTTCTCTGTCAGGCTCCGCTGGTCCGCTCATAGGTAGCGATGAGGCAGCGTGGTAGCGGGCAGGGATCCCTCCTCTGGTCTACGACACTGGGAGATGAGAGCATTGCTCCTCCACTCTGTTTGGGGCAGGAGGATAGGTGTACTCCGACAGCATCTTGTCCACTCGGTCACTCAGGAGCAGTGATGGCAGAATGCACAGTTGTCATAGCCCTACCCACTCGGCTTCACCATCGCGTGTGGAGGCTTGATTAGCGCTGTGGTGACCATGTAATTTGCATCGCATGCATTTTGCATGGATGACATTTGTATTGTGTTTGCTGCATTTTGATTGCTGCCTTGGATGTTGCATATGATTGTCATGCATACATGATACATATTTGTATTTATTTGACTTTATTTCATCTAGTATGGCACATGCCCTATATCGAGATAGGAGATTCTGTAAGTCGCTTCTTTTGTATTTCTTTCTTGCATATCTTATATATGAGATCAGATCGGCATGATAGTTATTGTTAGTTATATCTTACTATGCATATCGACTTTTATCCGCTGAGTTCTTTGAACTTACCCCGTTATTCTACATCTATTTCGTGATGAAGTCACCGAGAGTCCACCGCCAAATCCCCCCTCGTCGTGATAGTTTAATTAGTTATTTGATTTATGGTTTTGGATATTTTGATTAGAAGATATGTTTAGGACTGGAGTTGGATTTATGTACTCGTAGATATTTGGTATGTCCTTATGGACCTTTATTCGGATTTTATTTCGATTGGATTTGGTTGGGTATTCCTGCCCAGATGGCAGAAGGGGTAAGTCTAGATATTGTAGACTGTTTCTATTTCATTTGATTGTTAGCCTGAGGCCTATTTATGACTTGCGTGTGTTGTTTGGATTTCGGTCGTGTTGACCGATGCATAGTGGCCGTGTAGGCCTTATATGTAAGTTTGGTATTATCACCCGCATGTGGAGATGTCAGAATTTTTGTGAGACTCTCCGGCGTGACAATTTATTTGCATCGAGCATAGGTTCCAGTTCCTTAGGGTCTTTGGGTTTTCGAGTTTGCCACGTTTGCGTTAATTGGGGTATTTTCGAGTTATGATTTTCGATGATTATTATGTTTCAGAAATTCAAAGTATTATTGACGAGGTCAATTTGGGGATTTGGCGGCGACATGACATCTCCAGACGGCTAACAGGTGAATAAATTCTAGAAAATTTTCTAGATTTAGTGTATATTTGTATTGGTTATATTGGTTATGCGGTGGTATCATGTTTTGTCTAGTATTGTTTTAACTTTTATCTATTAGACTGTTAGATTTTTAGGTTGCTGGTTTATCATTAGCATATGGTTATTAATTGCTATTACTGTTATACGTAGCTAGTTATCATTGTGATATAAATGATTAGATATTATTGGTAGATGTTTACCTCTTACTTTTTGGACTAGGATTAGGATTGGACTAGTATTAGGATTAGACTAGTTGAATAATATGACTAAGATGGATAAATTTGTAGAAGGTATACATATAGGTTCTTTGACTCTCTAGATCCTAGTGCATGATGACATGATTACATTGCTTACGTAGTTTAGGGTATATATAGGCATCTGATGCTTTATTTAGTATTGCCTCGACTTTGTTCTGGCATGACCCTTTAGTTATACCCTAATTAATTTCAGCCATTGATTGCCATTAGTATGACTATGTTGTCATTTATTAGACAGCGTGTTATGTGATTATATGGTTATGTGTTTTTGCGGTGGATATCATGATTAAGACTAGTAGAGATAGAATAACTTAGATGAGGTTATTCTGTAGGAGCGGATCTCAAGAATGAAACAACATTAGTAGAACCCTAGGTGTTGGAACCCTAGGTGTGATAACCCGGATGTGCTTAATGAAATATGTTTATCCATTTACTGTTTCAGTGATATGATGATTGGACTAGTAGAGTTCGTATGGTTAGGATGCAATTAATCCTTACTATATCTCCCATTCTTGGTTGAGAGAGAATCTGCAGTAGAGTCTCTCTATAGGTAGGTGCTTTGTATATATGTGGTCAATCATGCCTCCCAATCATGGTTGAGATGACCTACTGTAAGGTTATATTCTTGCGTTATTCGTTCGGAGTTGGTAATAATCAGATTCGTATGACGCCTGTAGCTAGATAACTACTTTACATCTTAAGTACCCACGAGATCTGTTCGTGGTAGTATGTTGTAGCATGCATGATTGAACTGCTAGAATGGTATAATTTAGGCTTAACCTCTTAGGGCTTGTTAGTAGATTTGTTGTCCTTATTGGCCTTGATAGGTGTTTCCTGTTAGTTGGGACGAAACCCTATGATCAATCGTCTCGACGTGTTTATTAGTGGACTTGTGATTTTTATTGACCTTGATAACCGATCATGTTAGAAGGGTTGGAACGCTAGACTTAACCATCTCGACTTATTTATTTATAAGTCGATGATCTTTGTCGACTTTGGTAAACATTTCGTATTAGAAGTGTTGAAACTCTCGCTTGACCACCTCAATGGGTTTAATTGTAGATCGATGATCTTTGTTGACGTTGATAGTCATTTTATGCTGGATGTATTGGATAACCCTAGGCTTAACAACTTAGGATAATCGACTATCCATGCGACCTATTAGTGGTTGTATGCTAGTGCATGCAGTCAATAACTAGATATTTATATATTGTCTGTCTATCCACGAGTCCCATTCATGATAGCATGTAGTTGCGCATAGACAGTGCTATTGATTGTCGGCTCACGAGTTACGTTCGTGGTAGCTCATAGACAGTTTCCTTTGTGTGCGAGAGCCACGAGGCATTGTCGTGGTATCTGGATGTGCATTGCATGTAGATTACGATGGTTGTGTATGTTGTATATCTTGACGGGTTAATTGGCATGATATTAGTACTCTGGGGGTTGGGTTACTCTAGCTTATTCCCTGTGACTTCCATTATGTGTATTATGATTATGCACTATTGTTTATCCATCCACTGAGTGGTTGTACTTACCCCCTCCTCACTTATTGTAACACCCCCCCTAGTCTTTCCACTCTCTTGTAGGGGAGATGTCACTACTTTACTGTCTCTATCTTTAATTCATGCAATATACTAATGCAATATGCTAACAACTAAAATAATCATAAAGACTTTTAGATCACTTAAATAATAATCATTTCAAGATCTTCACCTAACATGCAAGTATGAAAACTAACCCAATATGACTCTAGCATTCTTTGGTCTCAACCATAAATAATCCAGTTGAACTTCAACAATTTCAAAAGAAAACAAGAAACTAAAAATCTGATTTAGACATCTGCACTTAGGATCTTTTACTTCCACTGTTCCGTCGCCGCACACACCTAGCACTTCATCCGCCATGCCACCTTACTGAAGCTTTTCTTTACCTTTATCTGCAGTATAAGGAAATGCAAACTATAAGCAACAATGCTTAGTAAGTACTTTCTATGCTCACAAAAACATGCAATCAGATGAAATCATGCAACTAGTTCTCTTTCCCTGGATACATTGATACACATGCAAACATAACTGGAAATCATAACTCTGATTACTTGTCTCTTGTATAAAATCATACTCTTAAGTATTTTAAAACTTGTAAACAGTGTATCTGAACTGGAATGATTAACTTTGAAAACTTTTACTTATACTTATCCGATGCATTTCAAAATAATAATCATCCTGGATATGGGCCCGACATAGTACCAATGTGCGCATTCCTAATAGGCCGGGGTGGCCAACCACCGAACCTACTAGGGTAACTGAAATTGAGGGCCTCGGCCCGTGGGCGAAACTGATGCCCGGTACATGCCCTGTCAAAAAGTAAAATACTTCCTTTATACTTATATTCTTATACATATTGAAGGAAATGCTCTTAATCCCCTAAATCACGAATGAGGAGCACCACATTATGCTCTTGACCCCTAAAACTGAAATGGGGAGCATACTGAAGATCGTTGTGCTCTTAATCCCCAAGTCGAACGGGGAGCATCTTTAAATTTTCTTTATAAAGGAAATATTTTTACATCTTACTCCATATCATGCATATGATTGTAAGCTACAACTCATCTACAACATGCATGATCATGAATCACATTCTTATCATGGATCTTAACATGATGCTGAATTATCCATAATATAATGGTAAAATCACGTAACTGAAAACACCATGCATAACTGAAAATAACATGCACATAAAAACATATCAATAATATACGATAACTACTTATACTGCAGGTGAGCAATACTTACCTTCGATTGCTTTAACTTATATTTGTAAAACCTAATGAGATGCAACCTTCTATCCCGCCCTAGCAGCTGCCCTCTAAGGTCTCTTGAATCCCACCTTTCCTTGGATTCGGCGGAGAAGACAACCCTAGGAGAAAATTCTCCTTGATGTGTGGTTCGGCGGTGGAGGGACCAAGAGAGAGTAGAGAGGTGTCCTCTAGGGTATTAGGGAGGTTAAATTTATAACTGTCAAGGCTTAACCTATTCCCTTATAAATTTCCTTAAATCTCTCTCTTTAACAGAATTAATTCCTTCTTCAATTAAATTCGTGACTTCTCCCTAATCATATAAAATTTTTATTGGATTTTTGATGACTCACCCTTTTTTGAAAATTTCCTATTGAATTAATTCACGAGGAAGAAATTATGGAGTCTCTTTCTTTCTTTTTTTTTTCTTTCTTTGATTCGGCGGCGGTTTAAAGGAGAGGAGAGAGAGATTCTATAATAAAATAATCTATATATATATATATATAAATTAGAGTTTTCTTCATTTAATTACCCCTTTAAATAATTAGTCAAATTAACCAATCTTTCCTTTTTTTTCGCCTATAGATATATTTTGTTATATCCTATCCATTGGTAATCTTATGACTTAGTGGTGGGAAGTCTATTCTCCCAAACCAACGGTTCATAGTTCAAGCCTCGACTAACGAACCAATTATTTCTAATTATTATTATTATTATTATTATTATTATTCTATTCCTATTTTTATTATTCTTATTCTTATTCTTATTTCTATTTTCCTCTAATAAAAATAGGAATTAAAATTTGGGATGTTACACTTATCCTCTAGGTTAACTGATGGAGGACGTGTCCTGTTGACCTACCTTTGTGTCGCTCAGAGAGTTCCTTGCCGTGCTTGTCTCCCTGCATCATCGGGATGCCGCTTTATATACTTTATCGGTATTGCATTTTGTTATGCATTTTTGATTTTGTCGCAGTTTGATTTGGTGTCATAAAACTATATTACTTTAATTGATATATGTTTAGTCGTACATGCATGCAGTTAATAAAATAACTATTATTATTTTGAGGTTTTTACCTGATCTGGTCCATGTATTTTGGAATATTGTCACTAAGAGGCTCCTGCGTTATTTGGATGACGGATATGCCCCCAGGATGTGACAATTTTATTGGTTTGCGATTTTGATTTGTGGGTTTTGTGTTTCGAGGATTTTATTTTCCTTGGATTTTTGGGAGTTCTTGTGTTATGGGACCAGGCAAGCTGAAGGATATCTCTGAGCTATAGGAAAAGTATTGTCTTTAGTGGTTACTGTACGTTAGTGGTTAGGAAAAGTATTGACCTAGTGAAATTGCCCCTACTCATGGTCGGGGACGAGGTTGATGACGTATTGACCTTGCGGAACCTAACAATGATTTCAGAAGTACGGACTCTTTAGAGGTGTCGACTGATGTCGAATTAGAAAGCTAGGGATTTGGCCTGCTAGCCACCAATTTGAAGGACAAGGAGTAAACCCTCAGAGAATATTAGTCCCTACTAATAGTGATTTGGTTATGAATAAGGCGTGTATACCTACACTGGTCAAGATGATGAAAGATCATTTTACCTTATTATAGGAGGTGTTGGATGAGATATTTATCTGTCCCAGTATTTTTCTAGAGAAGATCCGGAACTCTTCGTTAAAAGAGAGATGAACCTTTGAGATTATGCATCAATTATCGATGATAGAATGCAGTAGTTGTGGAAGGAAATGAATATCCTTCATTGTGGGTAGAGGATCTATTTAGATCAGCTATAGAACACCGGTAAACTCTAGGATCGACATGTGTTGATATTGTAGTGACATGGTGTCATATAATTATCATTGTCGTTGTGATGATTGTTATATCATCAGCCTAGAGTAAAGAGAATGCAGGTGTGTAGCGACGATAATTTCATACTTGGTATGAATTGTATGAGCTTATGATTATCCTATTAGACTTATTGACGACTCAGTCGTCCAGGGATTTGGGAAGTCGTGTATTCTGGACACGTTTGGATCAGTTGTGGTTGTTGGAGTTGCGTAACTTGGTCACTGTTGATGGTGGTAGTTGGAGTTGCGCACTTGGCCATTGTAGATGGTGATTTCCTGGTATTGATTTGATTATTACCATAGATATTGATAGGATGCTCTAGCGATACTAAAATCGCTGACTGGTTGGACCAGGAAGGTGATGGAATTTACTTGGTCTGAAGCTTGTGAAACTAGTTTCAGGGCTCAGACGATGGTTGACTATTGCATCAGTGTTGATTAATCATTCTGGTGTGGATGGAAGGGTAATGTACATGGATGCATCATTTCGGGGATCAGAGTGATTCCGATGCTATTGAATAAGACATATCCTAACCTTACGGCAATTAAAGAACTGTGAGATAAGCCGTCATATATATATGACGTGGACTTAGCAGTTATTATGTTGTTTTTCAGCGGTGAGGAGAAGAAATGCTCATGGAATTTTAGCTAGCTACTGGATAGCTACTATAGAGTAGCTGGAACACAAACGGTTGTAACAAGGAAGTTTAGTCGCAATAGCCTCCCAAGCACTTACAGAGTGTGTGTTGGAGTGGATTTTGGACGGTAGATGGACTACTGTCTCCGACTCCGAGGAGGATAATGGTTTCCGGAGTTGCATTAGTTTAAGGAACAGATGCTTTAGGAAATTCTGATTCCGAAATGGAAGTGGAAGCATATTATTATAAATTTTGTGGTGGGTTTGCCTAGGACACATCAAGGCCATGACGCGATTTGGGTAGTCATTGACCGACTAACCAAATCCGCGCACTTCTTAGCGATTCGGAAGATCGACTCTTTGGATCGTTTGACAGAGTTATATTGTCGGGATATCATCAGATTGCATGGTGTTCCTTTGAGCATTATATCAGATAGAGATCCCCGGTTCACATCCCAGTTCTGTCAAAGTCTGCAGTAGGCCTTAGGCACACAGTTCCGTTTTAGTACAACATTTCATCCTCAAACCAATGGACAGTCTGAGCGGACCATTCAGACTCTAAAGGACTTGCTGATGTCCTGTGTTATGAATTTTGGGGGAAACTGGGAGAACCACTTGCCATTAGTGGAATTCACCTACAAAAATAGCTATCATTCGGCTATTCAAATAGCCTTGTTTAAAGCATTGTATGGTAGACAGTGTCGTACACCCACCCTCTGGGAGGAGGTTGGGGAGGCCCAGTTGCTAGGACCCCAGAGAGCTCAACATGAGACAGAGTTGGTCCGTACTATCAGACGTAGGATGGCAGAGGCACAAGATCACCAGAAGAGTTATGCAAATCGAAGACGGGGACCTTTGGAGTTCTCTATTGGTGACCAGGTATTCCTGCGAGTCTCACCCACGAAAGGGGTGAAGAGATTTGGCCTCCGTGGTAAGTTAGCTCCAAGGTACATTGGGCCTTTCGAGATTTTAGAGAGGATCGGAGCAGTCGCTTACCGACTAGTGCTACCACCGTCTTTGGCTGGTATCCATGATGTGTTTCATGTGTCCATACTGAGGAAGTATGTGCCAGACCCTACACATATTCTGTCAGATGTGTCAGGTTCTATTCAACCTGATGTTACTTACGAAGAGGTTCCGGTACGGATTGTTGGATCACAAAGAACGACAGTTACGGAACAAGATCGTGCGACTTGTCAAGGTCGGGTGGAGTCACCACACCGATGAGGAGGCTACTTGGGAGGTTGAGGAAAAGATCAGAGCTCAATACCCCCACCTGTTTACTTAAGGTGCATAAGATATATTTTCAGTACTTGTAGTATCTCTTACTCATTATGCATTTGAGTAAGAAATTTGGGGGACCAAATTTTTATTAGTGGGGGAGAATGTAAGATACCGGAAAAAAAATAATAATCATAAAATAATACTTGTTAATTAGTAAAATACCCTATAAAATTTTCTAGATATTTTTAGAAATCTATTTGGATTTAAATGGAATTTTTTATGAATTTATGGGGGAGGTTTAATAGGCTTTTATAAAATCTATTTAGATTGTTTGTTATTAAGAAATTAATTAGATTAATTAACCTATGTTATAAAGTTAACCCTAGCTTTAGATTCCCTATTTCTCCCGATCCCACGCCGTAACCTCCCTCACGCAATTCCGCCTCTTCTCCGTGCTCATCGCCGGTCGCCGCTTTCACCGAGTAGCTGGTGGATCGCGCTCCTTCTCTTCCTTCTCTCCCTTCTCTGCGCCCTTGGCCCTTCGGCGCCGACCTTATGACCACCTACCCCTCTCGCCACCAAAGATCGCCATCCGTCATCTGCGACGCCTCTTCACTCCGGATCGCGAGATCGCCTTTAATGCATCGGCCGCCGCACGCTAGCCAATCTGTCGCCGGCATTGCCGACCTCACCTCCGGACAGTGTCGCCCTCGCAGATGATCACCGATGGAGTCGCGGCAGCAGCGTGACTATCGACCCGCGATCCCTGTGTCGTCCACCACATTGTTCCTACGTTGTAGCTATTTCCATTGTCGCCGAAGCTTCCATCGCCGCCGCGCACCGACGAATCGACGATCGACAATGAAGCCAGGGGATTTCGGTGAGGCAGTGTCTTTTTATTGCTTTGAACGAGATCTAAGTTCAGAATGGAATTTTTCCTTGGTTGAGTCGATTTGTGATTTAGGGCAGCGACGTTTTTCCGGCGAACCGAACAGATTTGGGGGAAAATTTTACTGCCGGTGGAGTTTTGCTAGCTTGGTAAGCTTGATCTATCTTCTCTTTTTATTAGTTGTAAATTGATAGATTATGGGTTGTTGGCTGTGAGGTTTAGGATTGAAATGGGTAATCTAGAAATGGTTGTAAATGGTTGTGAAGGCTAAAAGGGGTGTTGATTATGGTGTATGAGTTAGGGAGTTGCTAATATGGAAGGTGAGTTAATATGGAAATCCTAATGGGATTTGGTTAGATGTACAAGTGAGAGTTTTTAATTCATAATCGATAAAAGAATGCGAATATAGAAACTGTATAGTAGTAATTTAGCACGTTGTGTGTGTTTGGATTTGATGATAATTATGTTTTACGCAGGTTTCGGTCACGAGATCGATCTACGGGGGTGAAGAGTTCATGATTTCGATCATTATAGCAGGCGGGTATTTTGACTTATCTTTTTGATATAGTCATGTTGATATGCTAGTTAGTTATAGTTTGCAATAATTTTCATGTTTATCTGCCTTGTATGTTATTGTGCCTACTTGATACATGCATTGGATCATTTTATAGATATACCTTACCTGTTTTACTTGGATCATTGATATGTACCTATTGGTTGTGCATATTATTCGGATATGCATTTTAGTTGGTTACATGCTTTAGTGTCATGCACTATCTTGCATAATTGCATGCTGGCTGGACGGGGTTCCTTTATAGTTGAGCCTCGACGATTACATGTCTGCACGCTGCCACTCATGGGTTAGTGGTACATTAGGAGGGTGTGTACAGTTGCTCTGTCAGGCTCCGCTGGTCCGCTCATGGGTAGCGATGAGGCAGCGTGGTAGTGGGCAGGGATCCCTCCTCTAGTCTACGACACCGGGAGATGAGAGCATTGCTCCCCCACTCTGTTTGGGGCAGGAGGATAGGTGTACTCCGACAGCATCCTGTCCACTTGGTCACTCAGGAGTAGTGATGGCAGAGTGCACAGTTGGCATAGCCCTACCCACTCGGCTTCACCATCGCGTGTGAGGCGGCTGACTGACGTCAGGGGTGACCATGTCATTTGCATCGCATGCATTTTGCATGGATGACATTTGTATTGTGTTTGCTGCATTTTGATTGCTGCCTTGGATGTTGCATATGATTGTCATACATACAGGATACATATTTGTATTTGGATCTGACGACTTTATTTCATCTAGTATGGCACATGCTCCTATATCAGGATAGGAGATTTAGGTAAGTACAATCCTTTTGTATTTCTTTCTTGCATATCTTATATATGAGACTGTACTGACATGATAGTTATTGTTAGTTATATCTTACTTTGCATATCAACTTTTATCCGCTGAGTTTTTTGAACTTACCCCGTTATTCTACATCTATTTCAGGATGAAGCTGTCAGGAGAGTCCACTTACCAAACCCCCCCCCCCCTCGTCGTGATAGTTTAATTAGTTATTTGATTTATGGTTTTGGATACTTTGATTAGAAGATATGTTTAGGACTAGAGTTGGATTTATGTACTCGTGGATATTTGGTATGTCCTTATGGACCTTTATTTGTATTTTATTTCGATTGGATTTGGTTGGGTATTCCTGCTCAAATGGCAGAAGAGGTAAGTCTAGATATTGTAGGATTTGTTATTTCCTTTGATTGTTGGCTTGAGGCCTATTTATGACTTACGTGTGTTGTTTGGATTCGGTCGTGTTGACCAGATGAATAGTGGTATGTAGACTTTATATGTAAGTTTGGTATTGTCATCCGTCTGGAGGAGATCTTCTTTGGATTTTCATCTGGAGACTCTCGAGGGCATGACATGACCAATTGTGAAATATTATGGACAAAAGTAAGATGAGCATGAGAAAAGTTAGAATATGAAAAATGCCTTGATATATGGGATGGTAAACTTCTGAATTTAACTAGAAGAGAGTACACATTTGTAATTAGCATAGTATAGTTGATATGATAATCATGAAGGTAAATTGGTATGCGACTTTGTTGGGTGTATCTTTAAAGAATGATTTCTGACTCTATCGAGGGATTAGTCTACTAGTGAGGTGAAGACTAATTGATTTATTAGTTTAGTCTAGCTTTTGGGTTTGAAAGGTTTGGATTGGTTTGAGAATTCGCAAAGTCAAATAGAGAGTCTAATGATGTATCCATATTAGTGTCAATAGGTTTTAGTAAGGTTGGGATACAAATTTCATCATCATCTAGTATGGTTGAGTATGAAAAAATATCTTCATAAAATATAACATCTCAAGAAGTGATAATTTTTCTCTTAGGAAAATTTTATGCATCAAATTTATGAGTGGGATGTAGGTTTGTGGTAAAACAACGACAATGATAGACATGTAAATGTGAGTAAGAAGGTGGATTTTTATATAAATATTCATATGGTTTTTTGTTGGATAAAATTAGTGTAGGTAAGATATTGATGAGGGAAGAAACAATTTTGATATGCTCTCCTCTCCCTAAAATTTTATGGTAAGTTTTGCTTAAAATATAATAGCTCGTGATACATTTAAAAGTTGAGAGTGTTTGTATTTAACTACCCATTTTGTCGAGGAGTGTAAGATCAATGAAAGATGATTCTTTTATTATTGAAAAAGTTTTACAAAGAAAGAAACTCATGTCCGTTATCATCGATCAGACCTTATGTTTTTAATTGGACAACCATATTGTGTCTTGATCCAAGTAAAGAAATTTCTAATGAGGGATTGAGTTTTAGATTTGTCGCTTAACTGAATTCAAGTATAATGAGAAAAATCATCAATAATGGTTAAAAAATAACGGACACCAGAATACGAATAAATTTTATGAGATTCTCAAATATTACAATATATTAAATCAAAAGGTTCATGAGAATGAATATTGCTAATGGAAAAAGGTAAACAAGATTGTTTTGAAAAATTACATGTGTTACAAACATTATTAGAATCAAAAGAAGTATCTGAGATATATAGTTTTGAATAGTACTTAAAGTGGGTGAATACAAGGATGCTTAAGGTGTTTATGCCAAAGGTTGGATATGAGATGAACAACATTAGACACATGTGGTTTTGGATTTGCCTAATCCAATTATCTATTTTGTAATTAAATCCTACTTCACACAAAAATCAAAGTAAATTGTCATATTACAACCTAAGGCTTGTATAAGTTTGCTAATGGGAAAAAAAATCCAATTTGAAATTTGGAACATGAAGCACATCATCAAGAAGTATATCCTTTTGTAATTTTAAGGATCCAATAGATTTAAATTTAGTATGACCTCCCTTTAGTAGTTATACAATAGTATTGATAAGAGATTTCTAATTACCAATTTCCTTTCAAAGAAGAGTCATGATTTGATCATATTCCTTTATTGTTCATTTTTGGTCTCTTCCATTTTCGCATTGAAAAATAATTGAAGAACTTACGAGTTTCTTGTCCTTTTGGTAACTTATTGTCGATTGTCGATATTAGGAATTTATTGTCGGTTGTCGATAGTGGATTAAATGTCTTGTTAATAAAATCAATTTTATTTTTAGCACATGGAGCTATTCGTATCGAACGACTCCATTGTCCATAATTAATTATTTTTGTTGAGAGATTTAGATACCAACATCAAACTAGCTAGGATGATCATAATGAGGCAAGGTAATTAAGAGGATTTGATTGACTTCTCTTTGAACTTTCTCCTCCACTTGTCGCCATAGTATGTACTTTTCAAAATCTTTTAATGTTCTTATACCATGACAAATTTAATAGTAAAAGAAAGTGAATAGAAAATTTTCTATATCTTCGCATTGACACCATTGCAAATATATATACACAAGTGCAATAATTAAAATTTAATTTAAAGATGGAAAAAAAATTCTATCCTAATTAATTCTCTCAATCCCTAATAGATGGAATTAATTTTACACAAAGCAAAAATAGATTTAAACCATTAAAGAAATCATGGGGATAATGATAAATAAAATATTTCCTTTAATAACTATTGGTTTGAATTCATGAGTCTTTTGTTCTACAACGGTAATGTCAACTGGCTCAACTTTGGCATCGGTCAACTGGAGTGATGTAGCATTAGATTTATTTAACAATCATAACTTCATCATATTAAATCAATGGTTGTCTTTTTGCCAAGATTTTTATTGGTTCTGTAGTTCATTCATCATGATCATTAGTCAACGGATTAGTTGAATGAGTCCTAAACTCACTTAAATATTATGTTTTAACCATTCATATATTACTGGCCAAGAGGTTATGCCTATTGGAATGCATGTGCCAAGAAATATTATTTTTTATTCTTCCATGCTAACAGTATTTGTCTCTAAAATTTCCTCATTTACCGAGCATATAGTCTTCCTCGACCAACTCAGACTTCAATTTATCGAGTATCGCATTCTCAATCTACTTAAATTTTTTCTTACTAAGTATTCAATTCTTGAACAACTTGAATTTCCTTGTCAAGTATTTGATTATCGTCCTATTTAGATTTCCATTTACCAAATATCGTATCCTAACTTATTTGGGCTTCTCACATTGTACCTGTAATATCAGTGTCAAGTAAACTGCATTGGTACACTTAACATATCGACAATCACAATATACCATGAGATAAACTAGAAAATGAATTTTATTACCTATCATTTGTTTGCTAACACCATTGTCAAGGTATCATATTTCACCAACCTTGCTATCTTAAGAAGCAAGCAATAAAAAAATTTTCATTCTTGATTTGATGAATAAGGCATGTTTCATTTTCCTTGTTCTCGCTTGATCCAACAATTTACAATTTAACGTCCGAGCTTGTGCCAATAATTGCACTCGATATTACCATTTCTAATGTCATTTGCTTGTTTCTTCTAGCAATCTATAGCTTTATATCCTAATTTATGTCAATAGTTGTATCTAATATAAACACATCATTTGCCTCATTGATAATTATCATCTCCTCTTTCCGTTGAAACTTGAAAATTTGATTTTCAGTCCCCACGGGGATGGCGGATTGGTTAAGGCAGAGGTAGCTTGGAAATGAGGGCTGAGGTTCGATTCCTGGCGAGAGAGAGGATTTATCCTCCTTACTCAGGTGAAAGGACCCCTCTCTGCTGGTACCATACCCGTCAAAGGCCATAGGCCCAGCCCATAGGGTAACATTCCCCAGGGCTGCCCCGCGGTTTACCCCTTCGCGATTTCTCCTTGGGACGGGGGGCCGGAGGCCGCTAGGTTGACGGTTCCAACCTTTTTTGGAAATTGAAAATTTGATTTTCAGCCCTTGCAGGAAGGGCCTAGTGGCTAGCACATGCAGACGTTGTATCATAGAACAACGGATCAATCTCTCGTAGATGCAAGAGTGTCGTCCTTCCATGCGCTAATTACTAGTCTTAAGGGCCAAAGGCCTACCGTGATTTACCTCTCTTACGATGATCCGAGAACGGGCTAGTAAAGGCCGCTAGGTTGACGGATTCCAACCTTTGCATTATTAAAAATTTGATTTTCAATGTTGCTATTTTGATAGTAATTATTATGTTGATTATCCTTCATCTCATGCTATATCTTGAATTACTACATCCTAGCCTTCGGGGTTACGATGCAATGACATAAAATCCAGTTCAGCTTTCAAGCACTCATGATTTGATTCCTAGCTACGATTAATTTGTAGGATTTTTTTTTTTCAAATAGATTGAAAAATCAAAGAAGCTGAGACTGCTAAGATTGTCTGCCCGAACTCTTCTCGATTTAATTCTCTCTTTCAGACGTGGAATAGTCATAGAAGAAGTTGCTAATGTAGTAGTTTCGTAGTTTTTTTTTTTTAATTATTACATCCTCTAAAAGTGTTGTCTCTATCGCAATTGGATGAACCATGACTTTCGGTAGAAACTTAGGGGGTATTTGGTAGGCGATTTTTTTTTCATTTTCTGGGAAAACGAGAAAACACGTTTTCGTTTTCATTTTTCATTTTCCATCTCCATTTTTCAGAAAATAAATGAACATTTTTTGAAAAATTGAAAAACACAAAAAAAAAATCATTTTATGTTTCCATTTTCATTTTCTAAAAAAAATAAAAGAATATTTTCTAGAAAATATAAAAAATCATTTTCTATTTTTTGAAAAAGAAAAATAAAAAATAAAAAATAAAAAATAAAAAATTCTCTACGAATCAAAAACTCCCTTGGTTCAAGAGTCTCGATCGAATTGTTGTGATTGGAAAAATAATAAAATTGCTTGCATATCTTTCAAAATCATGTTTCTAAGATCTCGTCTGCTATATAATAATAATAATAAGGCTAAAATATTTTTATAGAAGAAAACGAAAGACTTTTTGAACAATCTTTATACCATCCAAAGTTTTACTATTTAGAGCCATTTGATTTACTACATAATTAATTTTTGTAAAATACTCCGCGCAACTCTATTTTGCTATTTTTTTTCTTTGCTATTTTTTTTTACACTCCACTTTTTCTATTGCAACTTACAGAGAATAATTCGATTAAGAGCATCCCTATCCTTCTATCAATTTTGCTAGCAAAATTTTCTTTTTAGTTTCAAATTCAATAAACCCTCCACATTGACAAGTCAAATGCTTTTAGTTAAAACTTCAAATCTACTATCCAATAATTGCAATTTGCTTCATTGAAAGTAGGTAGAAATTAAATAGCAAAATATTTCTGATTCTTATTTTTAAAAACTTGGCTACAATACCAATCCGAAGTTAAAGATATGATATTTTAAAAATAATTAGCAAGAAAAATACAACCAAGGATTTTTTTTTTTAACCTTCTTTGATTTTCAACAAAAAAAACCATTACAATTTTTAAAGACATGAAACTTCATTTAGTCAAAAGAAAAACTTTGATTTCCTTCTAAACTTTTTGACGAAAACAATGAGTTCCTCAGGCCTCCACTGGGCCACCTTTGCAGAGGAATTTGTCATGATCGCTGCCTTGGGCTCCTTCTTCATTTCCATTACCATGCCCTAAAGAGCTTCTACTTCAGTCATCGTCTCATTGCTCTCGTATCTGTAGCAATTAATGAACGGTTGAAAGATGATCGTCAATCCGTACGCATTGCTGATCTCAATCGTTCGTTCGTTCTGATGAGATTGTACAGTAAATAAAAAATACATAGTATTTATTATCCGACATTCTTCTCCGAGTGCGCACTATAATCAATCCATGAATCTGTCGGGATTGCTACCGTAATCACGATTGATTTTGATCGAAATCCGACCACGATTCAGTCGGGATTAGAGTTCGATCAGATCGCTGTCAGATTCGAATCGGATTGCGATCGGAATCCAGCTGAATTGCAGCCACCAGCGTTGCGACCGCAATTGCGGTGGATTCCAACCACAAATTCAGTCGCGGTCCGGGTGAGATCGAAATCCAACTGGATTGCGGGTCGAATCCGGACGAATTGGGGCCACTAGCAGTCGAAAATCACAGTCGATTCCGATTACAATCCGATCAGAATCTGATCACGGTCTGACCGGATCACGATCAAATTCTCTAGTCCCAGCCAAATCTCTATTAAATTGTGGCTGTCAATGGCCGCAATACTGGCGACCACAATTCAATCAGATTTCGACTGTAATTCGATCGGAATTCGACTACGATTCGATCGGACTCCAACTGTAATCCTGATAGGATCACAGTCGAAATTCGACTGTTAGTGACGATGCCAAATGGATGCCAAAAAATTATGGAGCTCCAATATAAAATGTACAGTGTTTTTTATTTATTGTGCTTGCTTGGGACGTTGGAAAAATGGATGCTCAGGTTGAGATAGAGCGCCACAAAAGTTTGTGTGCTTTTTTCGTTAACACGCACGAATACATCGAATTAGCCTATTGTTTTTTTCTCTTAATATGGACATATTATATATATGGTGTTCATGGTATCTTTGGTATATACGTAGGCATCTGCTGAATAAAGTATGAGAAAATCAAATTTATTTGTCATTGCAGTAGTTTAGGACTTAGGAGGAACGACAGGATTTGAATATTAAAGGCAGAATACGATTCGCATCTTTGACTTATGGTAGGAGACAAATCTCTCCATTCCGGTCAATGAGCCCATTATTATTTCTGACATCTCTATAATAATAATTATTATTATTTAATTTGCATTCGATTTTTAAATTTTAAATTTTGAAAGGATCAATTCAATTTCATAAAAATTTCTAAGATAAATTCAAAAAGTATTTATGACCTTTGTATCATTTGTTTAAGATCGTCCAATACTAAAGTTATATTCATATTCGATATATAAAAATAAATTCATGATCCAAAATACTGTATAATTTTTTTATATTTTTATTATTAGATATATTCAATACAAAATTGAATTGTGTCTGTATTTGTAAAATGTACCGGGAGCATCTCGCCTCTCTTTTATCGCTGGTTCGGGCGGTAGACCTTCACCTCATTGTTTAGCCAATTGGGCGGAGTGCCAGCGACTTTATATCCATCTTTGAAAGATCGAGTTTGACTTCGCCGAACAAGGACGTGGAAGGAAGAACATGCATATATAGAATCGACGGTAGAGGAGTCACAAGTCAACCGGCGGCGATGGAGTCGCGGAGACCCGACGGAGGCGGATGGGGGGAGATCGAGGTGGTGGAGGAGGCCAACAGAGGCGGCGGCGGCGGCGGAGTTCTTCATCCTGTGATTCCTAACTCCAGAAACAACAGCGTGGAGGAGGAGGAGGAGGAGGAGGACGTGTACGTCGCGGTGGGGGAGGGGAGCTCGAGCATGGACGCTCTTACTTGGGCGCTGAAGCACGCTGCCCGGCCTTCCGGCATCGTCTACCTCGTGCATGTCTTCCCGGCCGTCCACCACGTTCCCACTCCATGTAAGCCCTTCCGACACCTCTGTTTCCTTCATACAATTTAATGCCTCGACTGCAATTGTCGATATGCTTAATTATACCGATCCATTTCTCTAAGATTTTACTTTATTTCTTGAATCCAAACTGTGTTTAGATTGCATCTATCTGTATCAGTCGGCAGAGAGCCGATTGCAGTGATCCTTTTTGAATGAGGGGGGATAAGGAAAACAGAGAGCATTCGTTCAGCTATCCCTTTTGTGATCGGACAGGAGAATTAATCTGTATCCTTCAAATATTTTGACAATTCTTTGTGCTAGAAGATCAAATCGCAGCCATATTTCTTGTGAATCCTTTCATCCGAGATTTATCCGACCATCCTTTTCTATGAATTAATGATGCATGGTTACAAAGGGTAGTGACAATTCTATCCTATTCATTGCATAGTTTAAGACATGGAAATTAATAAAGTGGACTTTGGACTGCGCAAACTTTAGACTTGTAAGCAAAATGAATAGGGAGTGTAGATAAATCCAATGAGTAGGAATTGTAGATCACACAAACAAGATGGATGAGAGACAATGAACTAAATAGGTAGGGTTGAGTCAATGAGTTAGAGGGGGGAGATGAAAAGGTCAAAGGTGTTTGGCTAAGTCAAAGTGGTCGAGTGGATTCGATTAGTTAAACTTCTAGTTTCAGTCAAACAACATATGTGGAGTAGGTTAACTACATGTGCAATTTTTTGTTTTGTTTTTTTTTTAAAAGGAGAGTTGAATGAGTTAGAAGGCAAATGTGCTAAGTGGGTAGAATGAGATAGGTAACTAAGCGTGTAGAGGATTGATGGATGTTGGTTGGCAAGCTAAAAAAGGGAGAGAGATGAATAGCATCTTAACGTACAAATACAAGCTTTGCTTTTGCACTGAGTTTGTTTGTAAAAGATGTGATGCTTGTGTGTTTGTTTGTGCTAAAGTTAACACAATGAAATATAATAATAATACAGTTTGAACCTGATTCTACTCTACGATCTAACTATATATTAAGTGATCAAGTCTGTAATCTCATTATGAAAAGTCTCCTTAGATAAGTCATTATGAAAAGTTTCCTTGGACAAGTCAGAGGAATCTCGTATCAATAATTTATCTTCGTTTTTATCTAGGCCACACAAAGCAAGGATATTGATGTGATTTTCATGCAAACTTATTGAGACACTAAATGCTCAATGGTTATATAAAGAGGCCTCACATGACTATCCAATGACTACTTTTCAAACTTGTTCACTCAATTAAAATCAAAATCAGTCAATTCAAAGCCAAATAAAAGAGTCATTGATAGGATCTTATTGTATTTTAGTCAAGTCAATATGGCTCTAGTTGACTCCAATCATTTTTAGTTGACTGAACTCTTCATTCAATCTATAGAATTGGTGTGGTGACTAGAGGGGGTTAATAATCATAATCTAAAATCAAACAATCTTATACTCAAGAGCAAGGTTAGTTCAATGTGATAGAAACAAACATTGTACCACAACTATTTTATATGGTTTAAACTTGTAAGTAGAGTCACTTCTCAAATATCACTATTTTTTCTCCTTGTAAGTGAAGAAACCTCTAACAAAAACTTTTTAAAACAAAAACAAATAAATCAAGCTTGTGTAAACAAAACAACAACAACAATAAGATAAACAATGAGAGCAATATGAATATGGAAAACTTTTTCTAACCTTTTCTCAAACCTTTCCATCACTCTCTTGTCCCTTTATAACCTTTAAGTTTTTCTCAAACAAGCTTCAATTTATTTTTCTACATAATTCTAGTTGACTTATCCTTTTTTAGTTAACTAATTTTGTGATTGCATAAGCTTCTACCCAATAACAAATATTTTAATAGACTAAACTTGATTTCAATCTATTGAACTATTTGATCATGTAAGCCAAATGCAACTATTGCCTTCCTCAATCAAGTTAACAATCTCATTATTGCTTATATAGAAGATTTAGTTAACTTCCTAATTCATTGAATTCACTTTAGTCAGCTACCGTAGTCGACTCTCAAATAGAGAGCGATGAATTTGCACAAGGAAAGTCTTCAATGGACTACCCAATTGACTCAACTACCTTAGTTGATTGAAGTTATGTTTAGTTGACTTCACTTCAAATAAAACCCTTCTATTTATGAGCAAAACATCTTTATTTGACTCCTTAATTAATTCACAATATCAAACAATTGGTATTAACCCCTAGTCTACTTGATCATTGACTACAACTAAACTATGGTTGAATCTCACCTAAATCAGAGTTTCCCAAAAGCTCAAAACGCAAGTCATTCGAGCCTTGCTTGTTTACCAAAAGGCCTTACTAAACTTACCTTCATTTTCCAAGAAACCTCGATTCCAAGTCTTCCTTGTTTGCAAAGAGACCTCGACTCCTAGTCTTCTAGAGGTCTCACCTTTGGGACTTATTCATCTACCAAGAGGTCTCACTTTTGAGTCTTCCATGTCTACCTATTATTCGATCAACCTTAAGCTAATAAAACTTCTGTCCGCTAAATATCTAATCACTCTTGATCTACTTATGCTTTGTGATCATCAAGTATCTTGTGATCCTTGGTCTAATTTGAGTTCTCCATTACCAAAGTCCTTTTGAACTTCTCCTTTGCCATCCTCTATCTATTCAACTTATTTTGTCAATATCTATTGAACTTCTCTAATTAACTTTGATATACTTGGACTTCATCCATCTATAATGTAGATGAAAAAAAGTTAAATTAGAATTTAGAGGTAGCAACAAGACAGAGAGAAGGAGAGAAAGAGGTGACTAGGATAAACAATTCACATTCCATTATAAGCACTGAATCTAGGATATCTATATAGAGAGTTAGAAATCTAATCTCGAATCTAAGCTAATTATTTAATGATTTTTTAATAAATAAGGGATTCTAAATCTTTTCTTCCTCAAGGTACTTGGATGATATGCTAAGAGATTATGCTTTGACGTATGACTCTATGGCTAGGCTCAATACATAGTAGTATTATACTTGAATAGTCAACTCTTTGATTTCACATGTCAACTTGTTTTATTGATTTACTTATACTTGGTCTCTAGTAAGGCATCAAAATTTACTATAATTCCAAAAGTGATGGTTTTCGTAAAAACTTTATGTAAGTACAAATATTATGTGATACAATTCCTTTATCATCCCACATTATATGTGTCATTGGGACTTAGACTAGTGTATGCCCTACTAAGACACTTCCAAGTGTTCATTCAATATAGCTATGACCCAACTACATGGGAGTTCAACTTGGAAACTTCCAAGTGTTCATTCAATATAGCTATGACCTACTACATGGGATTTCAACTTGAAAACTCATCTCGATTAGATTTTATATGCATAGATTTAATGCAAGAGCCAAGTGGTCATTGATTGACTCGACCATATAACACATTCTCCATTTTACTTGAAATGATAAGCCTTGTGTTGATTACATACTTATCTACACAAGACTAACAACATATCCAATAGCAAGTGTAAAATACCGAAAAAAAAAAAAATATAATTTATTCCTCATTAATTGATAAACTATCTTGTGGAATTTTTCAGAAAATTTTTAGAAATTTTTCTGGAATTAAACGGAGGTCTTATGGATATGTTATGGGGATAAAGCAGATAGGCTTTTATAAAGCCTGTTTAGACTAAATTAATGGGTTTAATAAAAACCGTTTAATTTTCCCCGATCCTTTTCGTTTTCCCCGATCGACCGATCCCTATTCTCCCGATTCTATTCTAGCGTCGGTCCTCTTCTCTTCTCCCTCACGATTTCTCGCCGCCGCCCCTTTCTCTCGATCGTGCGCCATCTCCTCTCCGCCGTCGTCTACCCTGCCGGCGAACTGCCCTCTTGGGCTGCCCTTTTCTCCCTCAACGTCACCAGCCGCTTGATCTTGTCGCTGTGTTCATCCTCTGTCGTTGCCGTCGCCGAGCCGCTGGTCGAACCCATACGTCGGCGCTCCCCGCTTCTCCGATCCAACGTGCAGGACGCCGCCCCTTCTCTGCAAGCGGCGGCGAGCGAAGGACCCTCCCGATCTCTGAGGCAACGAACACCTCCTGGAGCAGCAGATCCGTCGCCTTACTTGTGCCACTGTAGATTTGCTCCGACTGTCGCCCGTTACAGTTGAAGCTCCACCGCCGTCGACCGTTTTGTCTTTTGTGTATTCCCTCTCAGTGCCACCCTCTGTCGATCCAAGCCGCAGCGAGCTCAGATTGATTCGGAGCACTGTTGCCGAAGGGTGGTGAGAGCTTGGTTTGCCTCCGACCACGGGAGTGATCGGACATCTTTGCCGACAACTGATTCATTTGGATCATATACGTGTAGAGGTATCGAGAAGCTATTTGGATTTAAATCTAAGATCGCTGATCTCTTCTCCTCTCTCAGTTGCCACGTTTTTCTCCTTCCTCCAACACAGCTGCAGCTCGGTGGTCTGCTCACGACGTTGTTGATTTGCAGCCAACATATATTCTAGTCAGTGCTGCCTTCGTGTGATGTCGGTGTCCACCACGAGCGAGTGTACTATTTGATCTCTAACGATTTCTATTTGGTTGCTGATAAAATCTCGATTTGCTTACTGTAGCTATGTATTGTTAATGCTAGGTGTGTCTTGATCAGATTTTTATTTGGTATCAAGGAGTTATGGCGGAGATTATCATCCATTCCTACGTGCTTGGGTATAGGGTGATCAAGTATGGATTCGGTTGAATCAATCTAATCATTGTAGATTTGATACTTAAAATTGTGGATCCAAAAGTGCGATTGAGGAAAAGCAAGGTGAGTTGATCTGGATAATTTTATTAGTTGAGTATCATGATGGAAATATAAGTTGGTTACATGGCATGTTTGATTGATTCGAATTAATGTGGGGTAATCAATAGTGATGAAGGAATTAGATTAACTCAGCAGATTGATGTGTAACAAATCTGAGTTAAGGAGTTGATTTGGTTTTACTACTAGAATGGCGGTAGAACTTATTTATGTTCCATGCTCTTTCTTGTAGGACTTTGATTGGTGACGGATGCATGTATGTGTGGACAACTAGCACGAGCTACTTATCGGTGGGTAATTTCCTACCGTCCGGGTAGTTATATTTCATTCATTTAGTCATTTGATATGAGCATGTTAGGTGTTCATATTACCTTGACCACTATTCTTTTATCGCGTGCTTGATCTTAGTCATTTATTAACTCCATTCTTGATATCATGTTTATTTTATCATGATTAGGAGTTATACATATAGATGATGTAAATAACTTAGAATTTGTTTAAGTTAAGTCTGAAATAGTAAAGTCCGGATAATGACTGATTGTACTTTGGGTAAAAGGTCATCCGTAGGTAGATAATGTCTTTAACCTAGGATTAGTTCTAGTACCCTTAGGTTGTATGTTACCACGGAACTTGTATTGTGTAAATGGTAGGAGGAATGATACTTAGGGTATCGCTACGGACCGATGGTCCTAGCTTGTTATAATCGAGATAAGTACGACTCTACGGGATAGAGAGTGTGTCCATTAGTTGAGTCTGACTCTACAAGGATAGAGAGTGTGTAGCTTAGATTGGTATGACTCTACGGGATAGAGTATTATGATCGATTAGTACGACTCTCTACAGAGGATAGAGTGCGTAGATCTGGTTAGTATGATTCTCTGTAGAACAGAGAGTCTACATGGTGGATGTCGGTATGTGAGGCGTTGCGTTCATGCATTTACATGCCGCGACGCAGGTCTCCCTTGTGGTTGAGAGTGTCGCCATCGTCCTGCCTCGCGGTTACTCAGGAGTCACCGCGTGTGAGGGCGAGCATTAGTGCCGCACTCTATCACTATAGACGGTGGTAGTTGGATTTGCGTGCGTAGTCTGCGTGTGTGGTACTCGACCACTCATGGGTAGTATTTGTCGGAGTGACCGCAGAGGGGACCCCCATCGTGTAGCTTGCTCTTTACGCTTATATGCTACTCGATCATACTGCCCACTCGGCCACTCGAGAGTAGTGGTTGGTGGTGAGTTGGGACAGTTGTCATGCTCGAGCCACCGAGGCCACACTGGGGTCGTGGTAGCTTTAGGTGAGCCGACATGACCATGCATCTGCATGCGTTATATATCGATGGCGTTTTGCGTATTACCGTATATATATACATATATGCATGTATATATATATATATGGATGGTTCGAGATTAATATATATATATGGATCTGATCTATATATATATATATATATCTGATTATTGTGATGTTGCATTTGTTTGTACTATGCTTATTGCGATTTGGGTGGACATCGTATTCATGCATGTTTCTTACATATGTTATCTGATTGTGTCGGATCTTGGTATGTGTTGGATAGACCACTAGATACCTTGACACAGTAGCTAGAGTTTATTTTTGAGTTGATCTACTCTTCCTGTTATATATATATATGTTGGATATATGTTCAGGTTGGATCAGAGTAGCGTGGCAGACTTCAGGTATGTCTGCATGTTTTATGTTGTTCATTCAGTTAGACGGTATAGGCTTGTATTTATATACTATGCTGATATACCTGTTGTATTTCTAGATTATGTTGTCGAAATACATGTGATATGACATATATACATGTTTTCTATTACCCGAGTTTTACTCACCACCTCGCGGACCACGGGTTTTCTGTCGCCTGTAGCAGTGCCGACCGTGATGGACTTGAGCACGGCCGCATCGTCTCATCTCAACCCGAGTCCGAGTTTTTGAGTCTTCCGTATGTTTTGGTTATGTATTCGAGTTATGTGATGTCGCATACATGTTAGCGGATTTTGACGAGGTTTCTTTATATTCTGGTGTTAGTCATACCGGTATGCACTTTGTGGGATTGTATTGTGGTCCTGTTGTTTCCGCTGTGTTTTTCGTTATGTTGATATGTTCTTATATGTATATGTTGTTATTATTGTGGGCCTACGGGCCTTGTATTAACCCGAAATGTTGCCACGTACAGGGGAGGTGCTGTCCGTTTGATTTTCGGCTCGGTATGCTCTCGGGGCGTGACAACTTTAGTGGTATCAGAGCCCAAGGTTCTGCGATGCCGTATTATGTTATTTTGAGTCGAGTCTTGGATTCTCGGGAGTCGATTTATTCGGTTTTGGTTTTCTGAGATGAGATGAGCGATGCTTTGAGCTCCAAGCAGCACGAGGTAAGAATTCCTGAAAACTTGTGGTTTAGTAGATATTTATCTAAACTTGATCAGTAGGTGTATACAATAGAGTTATGACACCTGTGTAGACTTTTAGTAGGGGTCGTCCACCGGGACGACCAACCGGAGTTACCTTAGTGTTTATACTCCCAGTTTTATTGCCTATGCATTTAGATGCTTATAACAGGGAATAACCTGTAGTTTGTTGGTTATTGTTCGTAACCGTGGTATGTATTGACCCCGGAAACGACCTGTTGAGTCTGTGAGTCTTGAACCTGTGTCGAGGAGGTGATTTACCTCTGAGAGCCAACTGATACCGAGTCGGAAAACAGGGGCCAAGTCGTCACATTTATTATGGAAATCAGAGACTACAATCTTAGATCATTACTGGGTAATGAGCAGACTTAATAGTATTTATGACTATTTGTAATGCAGATAGCGGAAGACTAGGTTACGGTGTTTCATAGGGATTTTTATCCCTGAGTTGTTCGTACTAAGTTGTATAACTTTGAGAGTACTTTTGAGTACTTAACTCATGTTATACCGAGAAAGAAGAGTTGTTTGCATACCAGTATCGGGATCGCTGGGGTATTTGGTGATAAATGCGAAAAATAATCTTGGGAAATAAAACATCACTTGATCGTGGTTTAGTGATGTTGAAAGAGTGTATTTCCTCATGTCACTTTTAGTGACACATTGTAAGGAAATTCTTGAGCTTAAGAATAATAGTATCTTGTGCGAGTAGTCGTGAGACTTGCGAGTTTACGACCACCTAATAGCTCGAGGAGATGAATGGATGATTTAAGCCACCCGAGTTATTAGGCTTATAGTTGGATTATGATGCGGGATCTTCTATCGGATCCCGTCATGCGAAGACGTTGGATTGAGACAGAGTTTAGAAATGACTCGCATAAGTGTTAGGAGATGAAGATCGATAAGCGGATATTGCAAGTCGGATATTGGAGTAAGAAGCCTCAGATGTTGAATGAAAGGAGCAAGATCGAGTCGAGGCCTTGAGCTACTTTAGATTATAGAAGACCAATCGCGATCATCGTGAAGGTTCTTGTGGATATCGAAAATCGAACAAAGACTCAAGGGATTGTGTGCATGCGATGTGATCACGAAGACACGCAAGTCGATTATCCGTTGAGGCGTTCAATTTATTGCTATGGTGAGCAACGATGCAGTGGAGGAGGTGTACTTTGAAGACTCAGTTGAAGACTATCCGGGATATTACGGGAAGATGTTACACCGTCTCGACATCAGAGATCGACATCACTCGATTGGGTTATATAGTCAGCAGCGACCTACTACCCCAGGCGTGGTTGAAGTTCCGTAATACTCCCCTTGAGAGATCACGAGACGGCGAAGACATCGTAGAAGATACATGCAGACAACGACAGTTACCTCCAGATGTGATTTGATTAGTACAGAGGAGAGAGTATCTGACGATGGTCGATTTATTCGATACTATAGTTGCATTTCGTAGGATTAAGGGATGGATCGGATGATCGAGGAAAATCCGCGACATTCATCGAAAGGTGGCCGCTTTGTCGCGAATCGCTTGGATCGATCCGGTTCTCTTGAGAGAGGCCGAGACTGCATGGAACCTTTGGATCGGATCGGCGGATATTTCATTGTTCATGTTATTACTCGAGTTTTACCCTATGTGTTAATATATTGAGAGATAATTGTAGTTTACATGGATCTTTGTCTAGAACATTCTTAGTTGGATTAGAAGGGTCCTTTACATCGACTTGTAGGTCGGTGGTATCTCTACCATCGTGAGAAATGGACTAACAATTAAGAAGTCAAGGGAGGCCCTTAGACTTTGATAGACATACTTTCTTTGTAGACATATCCTTACGGATGGTTAAATTGTTGGAAGTATGGTATGATATGTCTCTTGGATATCGTATAATCCGAGAGTATTCGGATGTAATTCGAATGAACTCCAAGGCTTGCCAGATTCGTATGGGCAAGTGGAGTAAGCGATCGGAATGATTGTGGAAAATAGTTGTTGTGAAGAATATCCTTCGTTGTGGATAGATGATCTATTGAGATCGACCCGAAGACACTGTGTATACTCTAGGACGAGCATTGATATCAGAGTAGTGCGCGATGTCATACAATTATCATTGTCGTTGTGATGATTGATATATCATCGATGTAGAGTAAAGGGAATGCAGTGTGTAAAGACGACAATTTCATACTTGGTATGAATTGTATGAGTTTTGATTAAGTTGTTAGACTAATTAACGATTTAGTCGTCCATGAATTTGAGGATCGTGTACTCGGACACGATTTGATCAGTTGTGGTCGCTTGGAGTTGCGTAACTTGGCCACTATTGATGGTGGTAGTTGGAGTTGCGCATCGACCACCGTAGTTGTTGTTCCTTGTATTGATTGGTTATTCCTACGAATGTGGATAGTATGTCTTAGCATTACTATACCACGAACTTGTTTGACTTAGGTGATGTTGTAAATCATTTAGTAAGCTTGTGAAACCAGGTTTACAAGATCTAGATAGCGGTTAACTTTTACACGAGTATTAGTTAATCCTTAGGAGTAGATAAAAGGATGATGTACGCAGATTGCGTCGTTTGAGGATCGGAATGATTAGATGCGGTTGCATGAGGCGTATCTTATGCTACGACAGATAAGAAATTTCGAGATAGTCTGCCATATATATGATGAGACTTTGGTAGTTATTTTCTGGATTTGTAGATGTATGGAAGCGAAGTGCTCATTGAATTTAACAAGCTACTAGGTAGCTCTGATGGAGTCGAGAGCTTGCAACAATACAATTGCAACAGTGAGATTCGTCATTATAGTCTTCCATGCACACTACGGCGTGTGTGAAGTGTATCTTGGATGGTTGATGGATTTCTCTTTTGAGAAATAATTCTCCACCTCGATAATGATAGTGGGTTAGGAGTTGCGGTGTTTAAGGAAGAAGCACACAGGAGGCACATTATTTGAGAGTTGCATGCATCTGGTGGTACTCGGATGTATCGAGATTTAAGATGTCTATCTTGGTGGGAACGCGGTATGAAGAGAGATACCGCATGACTTTGTTGTTGGATATTTAATATACGGCGGTGAAGGTTGAACATTAGAAACCCAGATTGCTCTAGAAATTCCGATTCCGGAATGGAAGTGGAGCATATCACGATTGATTGTGTTACTGGGATTGCTAGAACCCGTAAAGGACATGATGCGATTTGGGTGAGTGTGGATCGAGGCCAAATCAGCTCATTTCCTTCTCGTTAGTGGTCGTTCTTGTTGGATCATTGGGTAGAATTGTATTAGAAAGATTATCGATTGCGTGGGGTACTTTAAGTACCAAATCGGATAGAGATTCACGATTGATCTCGCGATTTTGATAGAGTCGCACTGTGACTACGGGCGCGAGCTTCGGCTTAGTGCAACATTTCATCCGCATGACAGATAGATACCGAGCGCCTATTCGGACATTGGAGGATCTATGGAGATCTGTGTCATGGGTTTCTGAGGAGCCGAAGATACTATCCGAGCTCGATATCCTCATTTGTTCACTTGAGGCATGAAGTAATTCAAGGAATCTCTTGAGTTGGTTCTTACATTTAAGTAAATTGGGGACCAAATTTTTATTAGTGGGGAGAATGTAAAATACCAAAAAAAAAAATATAATTTATTCCTCATTAATTGATAAACTATCTTGTGGAATTTTTGAAAATTTTTAGAAATTTTTTGGAATTAAACGGAGGTCTTATGGATATGTTATGGGGATAAAGCGATATGCTTTTATAAAGCTGTTTAGACTAAATTAATGGGTTTAATAAAAACCGTTTAATTTTCCCGATCCTTTCGTTTTCCCGATCGGCCGATCCTATTCTCCGATTCTATTCTAGCGTCGGTCCTCTTCTCTTCTCCTCACGATTTCGCCCCTTTCTCTCGATCGTGCGCCATCTCCTCTCCGCCGTCGTCTACCCTGCCGGCGAACTGCCCTCTTGGGCTGCCCTTTTCTCCTCAACGCTACTCACCGCTTGATCTTGTGTGTTCATCCTCTGTCGTTCGTCGTCGAGCCGCATTGGTCGAACCCATCTGGCGTCGCGCTCCGTTCTCCCGATCCAGCAAGTAGGAGCCGCGCTTCTCTGCAAGCGGCGGCGAGCGAAGGACCCTCCCGATCTCTGAGGCAACGAACACCTCCTGGAGCAGCAGATCCGTCGCCTTACTTGTGCCGCTGTAGATTTGCTCCGACTGTCGCCCGTTACAGTTGAAGCTCCACCGCCGTCGACCGTTTTGTCTTTTGTGTATTCCCTCTCAGTGCCACCCTCTGTCGATCCAAGCCGCAGCGAGCTCAGATTGATTCGGAGCACTGTTGCCGAAGGGTGGTGAGAGCTTGGTTTGCCTCCGACCACGGGAGTGATCGGACATCTTCAAACAACCGATTCATTTGGATCATATACGTGTAGAGGTATCGAGAAGCTATTTGGATTTAAATCTAAGATCGCTGATCTCTTCTCCTCTCTCAGTTGCCACGTTTTTCTCCTTCCTCCAACACAGCTGCAGCTCGGTGGTCTGCTCACGACGTTGTTGATTTGCAGCCAACATATATTCTAGTCAGTGCTGCCTTCGTGTGATGTCGGTGTCCACCACGAGCGAGTGTACTATTTGATCTCTAACGATTTCTATTTGGTTGCTGATAAAATCTCGATTTGCTTACTGTAGCTATGTATTGTTAATGCTAGGTGTGCTGATCAGATTTTTATTTGGTATCAAGGAGTTATGGCGGAGATTATCATCCATTCCTCGTGCTTGGGTATAGGAGTGATCAAGTATGGATTAGGTTGAATCAATCTAATCATTGTAGAGATTTGATACTTAAAATTGTGGATCCAAAAGTCGTACCGAGGAAAAGCAAGGTGAGTTGATCCGGATAATTTTATTAGTTGAGTATCATGATGGAAATATAAGTTGGTTACATGGCATGTTTTGATTGATTCGAATTAATGTGGGGTAATCAATAGTGATGAAGGAATTAGATTAACTCAGATTGATGTGTAATAGTGCAGATTAAGGAGTTGATTTGGTTTTACTACTAGAATGACGGTAGAACTTATTTATGTTCCATGCTCTTTCTTGTAGGACTTTGATTAGGTGACGGATGCATGTATGTGTGACAACTATACGAGCTACTTATCGGTGGGTAGGTAATTTCTGCAGTCAGGGTAGTTGTATTTCATTCAGTTTAGTCATTGATATGAGCATGTTAGGTGTTCATATTACCTTGACCATTCTTTTTATCGTATGCTTGATCTTCTAGTGGCTATTAACTCCATTCTTGATATCATGTTTATTTTATCATGATTAGGAGTTATACATATAGATGATGTAAATAACTTAGAATTTGTTTAAGTTAAGTGCAAATAGTAAAGTCAGGATGAATGACATTGTACTTTGGGTAAAAGGTCATCCAGTAGGTAGATAATGTCTTTAACCTAGGATTAGTTCTAGTACCCTTAGGTTGTATGTTACCAGAACTTGTATTGTGTAAATGGTCGGAGGAATGATACTTAGGGTATCGCTACGGACCGTGGTCTAGCTTGTTATAATCGATAAGTCGACTCTACGGGATAGAGTGTGTCCATTAGTTAGTCTGACTCTCAGGATAGAGAGTGTGTAGATTAGTATGACTCTCTACAGGATAGAGTATTATGATCGATTAGTCACGACTCTCGGGATAGAGTCGTGGGTAGTTAGTATGATTCTGTAGAAGAGAGTCTATGGTGGATGTCGGTATGTGAGACATTGCATTCATGCATTTACATGCTGGCGAGGTCTCCCTTGTGGTTGAGTGTGGCGATCGTCCACCTCCGGTTACTCATGGGAGTCAGTGTGAGGCGAGCGTTGAGTGCCGCTCTACCACTATAGGCGGTGGTAGTTGGATTTGCGTCGTAGTCCTGCGTGTGTGGTACTCGACCACTCATGGGTAGTGGTCGGGTGACCGAGGGACCCCCATCGTGTAGCTTGCTCTTTGCGCTTATATGCTACTCGATCATCACGCCCACTCGGCCACTCGAGTAGTGGTTGGTGTTGAGTTGGGGCGATTGTCATGCTCGAGCCAGAGGCCTGGGTCGTGGTAGCTTTAGGAGTGAGCGTGATGCATCTCATTCTGCCGTATCGATGGCGTTTGCATATTACTATATATATACATATATGCATGTATATATATATATGGATAGTTGAGATTAATATATATATGGATCTGATCACATATATATATATTATTGTGATGTTGCATTTGTTTGTACTATGCTTATTGCATTTGGGTGGACATCATATTCATGCATGTGTTTCTTGTATATTATCTGATTGTTCGGATATTGATATGTGTTGGATAGACCACTAGATACCTTGACCTTAGCTAGAGTTTATTTTGAGTTGATCTACTCTTCTGTTGTATATATATATATGTTGGATATATGTTCGGAGTTGGATCGAGTAGCGTGGCGGACTTGGTATATGCATTTTTATATTGTTCATTGGTTAGGCATAGGCTTGTATTTATATACTATCTTTGATATACATTGTATTTCTAGATTATGTTGTCGAAATACATGTGATATGACATATATACATGTTTTCTATTACCTGAGTTTTACTCACCACCTCGCGGACCACAGGTTTTACTGCCCGGTGTAGACCGTGATGGACTTGGAGCACATTGGTGGCATCGTCTCATCTCACTCAGAGTCCGGGTTTTGAGTCTTGTATGTTTTGGTTATGTATTGAGTTATGTGATGTATATGTTGGTTCGGATTTTGTGAGTTTCTTTATATTCGTGTTAGTCATCTGTATGCACTTTAGGATTGTATTGTGGTTGTTGTTCATTTGTGTTTTAGTTATGTTGATATGTTCTTATATGTATATGTTGTTATTATTGTGGGCCTACGGGCCTTGTATTAACCCGAAATGTTGCCACGTACAGGAGAGGTGCTGTCCGTTTGATTTTCGGCTCGGTATGCTCTCGGGGCGTGACAGCAAGTGTATTCACAACCCTTTTACGGGACCGAACAATAAGCATTAAAATATGATAGTTCTTTTATAAGATGAGTAGCAATTTCAAGTTTAAAGACCAATTGTATTCTTCTTCATGAGATCCCTCACCAAATTGAGTTTACCCATGCCAATGAGTACAACAATAACAATCAAGCCTTATCCCACTAGGTGAAGTTGGCTATATGGATCCTTCTATGTCATTGGGCTCTATCCCCTACTACATCATCTATACTCAAATAAATTTTATCTTATTTTATTATTGCTAACTAAATTTTTTTTTCTTCCTCTTCTTCATTTGATGTGTATATTTGTTGTTGTTTCACATCGCTTAACTGAAATATTTATTGATCATTTAAGTACATATTCGTACCACTTTAAACGTGTCTTTTGAAGCTTTTCTTCAATAGATGCAACTTTAATTTTTTCTCTAATGCTCTCATTTTTTATTTTGTCCATACTTGTATGTCCTCACATCTACTTTAATATCGCGAGAGCATACAGAGCAAAATCAAGCGGACCTCCACATGCGTGACAACATTTGAGTTAATCTGAGCAGTAGGTGATAACAACAATATATATATGTATGAAAACAAAAACTACACAAGACCAGAACATACTCTGATCTCAAAATGCATCGATATGACTAACACACCACAACACACGAAATCTCGAAAAAAATCAATATACAACATATACATCATGAAAACTCAAAATACAATGACAATGATGAAAAACAAAACAGGAGCCTCGTGAGATGAGATCGTCGGTAGTGTGCTCAGTACATCGGTCTTACCATTACAGGCGAGAAACCGAGTCCATGGGGTGGTGAGTAAAACTCGGTAATAGAAAATATGTATATGTAATATCACATGTATTTACAACATAATCTAGATATACAAAGGTATATATAGTATATAAATGCAGCATATCTGAGTCAAATGAATAACATAAAATGCAGACATGCGTTCAGCTACTTTCTCGATCCAACTGAACATATATCAACATATATACGAAGAGTAATATCACACATAATCTACTCTATCGAGTATCATGGTCTATCGACCCATACCAATATCGACACAAGTATAACATATGCAAAAACATGAATATGATGTCTGATCAAATCGAAACATAATACAATCAAATGCAACATCACAATAAGCGTATATATAGACTATATCTATATGTATACTAATCATCATCCATATATATATATACATGCGTATATGTATATATGTATGATATCAAAATCATCATCTGATCGGCATGGTATGTATCGGCTCGCCTCGCTACCACGACCCTTGTGACCTCTGGCTCGAGCATGACAAGATGACTCCGGAACCACTACTCGGTGGCGAGTGGGCGATGATCGAAGCATATAAGCGTAAACAGTTACGATGGGGGTCCTCATTTGGTCACTCGACTATACCCATGAGTGGTCAGTACCACATGGGACTACGACACGTAAATCCTACCACCGTCTATAGTGGTAGAGTCAACTCGATGCTCGTACAGGTTCTCCTATGAGTGCGGTGAAGTACCTCTCGACCAGGGAATTAAATGCTGTAAATGCGTAGATCTGATATCGTCTGATCCAGTAGACTCTATCAGTAGAGAGTCATATCCTCGAACTCTCTATCCTGTAGAGTGGACTCAATGATCATAATACTCTTTATCCTGGGAGAGTCATACTAATCTACTCTCTACATCTGTGTTGTACTCATCGATTATAGTATGGATATAATTAGAGCGATATAAGTATCATTCCTCGACCATTTACACACATGTTCGGTGGTAACATACAACCTAAGTACTAGAACTAACCTAGGTTAAAGTCATTATCTATCGGATGACCTTTTTGCCCATGTACAATCGGGTTGTCATCGACTTTACCATTTGCACTTAAAACAAATTCTAAGTTACTTGCATCACCTATATGTATAACTCTAATCGCATGATGATATCACTAGAGTTAATAGCCTGTGGATCATGATAAAAGAACATGGTCAGAAATATGAACTAACATGCTGTATCAATGACTAAATCGAATGAAATACAACTGACCATGTAGAAATTACCCACCATTGTAAGTGCTCGTAGTAATAAAATCCTCTAGTGGACTGTCAGTATACGTCAGAATTTATCTCGATTCCACATAAACATATATATGATCCGATTATTGTCGATTCTAATATTAGGATCAATCCTAATCCTACTTCAACTTTATATTTGATTAACTAATGAATATCTTCCTCCATTAGTTCATAATCGGACCAATAATGGCTTAGCTATAGATCTAGCATCTCATCTACCATTTCAAATCGAACTTGAAGCTTATCACGCGCTTGCATAGCTTCTCCATTCCCTTATGGATTTGCTCAATCCGGATGAATCGAAGATGAACTCTCCATCCTAGCAGTAACCTATAATATACGTTTTCCATCCAGATCAAATTCAAGAATCTCGTCGATTAACAAGAATATTTCTAAAGTACACACAAAAACATACCTTTACCTCTTAATCCAATTATATAGTATCATCAATTATTCCAACCTCGCTTAGTATCAATCGAACTTACGAATCCGATATCTTGGCTGCATACATCACCAAACTCATAAACCCAACTAATTTAACTTTATCAATTCCATAGCCTTATCCCTTCTCCTACGATGCTATCAATTCAATCAATTCGGAAACATATGATCGCCCAAACCACCAATCCATGCTTGAAAAGGATGCCACATAGTCCAACCTCCAACTCACGATGCAAATCCACACCAACGACAATTAATGAACCAAAACAAACATCTTACAACGAGGAGATGGTTCGAGGAATGCGATTGGAACCATCCCCACAAACACACCGATCCGCGATCCAAGCCTGATCATAATCCAGCACTAGGTTTTCGCCTAATACCACTCATCGATTCACTCCTGCACGGAGTTCACAAGCGGCGTCGCGTGCGGCGGAGAAGGAAGCGATGCCCGACGTAGTTTGGCAACTTGTTGCGATATCGGCGACTAGAAGGGCGGTATGGTGGAGGTGGAAATAGAAATAGGGATTGAGGAGGGTAGCGGCATCGGACATAAATTACTGGAGGCGATCGGGTCTTTTCTCATCAAGATCGTGGCGTCAGTGAGAAAGCGCCGACGGTGGAAAGAGGAGAAATGGCGAGAGTTCTCGCGAGAAGGAACTGCGGGATCGCATTTGACGCAAGCGTGGTCGATCGGGAGCAAGAAGGCTTGGTGCTCGAGTGAGATCGAGGCGAGAACCACGGCGAGATGAGGCGCGTTGGCAACCCGGTGGAAGAGGCTAGCTTCTTGTCGTCCTCGGCGAGCCGCGACAGGGTGGCGTCGATGGATCGGATTTTTCTGTCAGGCGGGCAGATCTCTATGGCTCGGCGAAGGCGGTCGATAAATGTCTTTGGTCGCGAGGAGAAGATGCGCAGAGGAATCGGGAGGAGAAGAGGAATCGCTGTGATGAAATGGAGAGAAGGGAATCGCGGAAAGAAACGATCGCGTCTTCTGAAGGGGATGGGTCGGGTTTGACATTGAAGCGGATCGGGTTTAAAATCCTATAAGCAGATAACTCAAACAGGCTTTCCCAAAGCATATTAAATCTTTCCTAAAAATACCGCAGAAACTCCATTTAATTTTCAGAAAAATTTCTAAAAATTCCTGAAAAATTCCACAAGCCAATTTCTTAATTAGCAAGAATTTTTTTTTTCCCGGTATCTTACATTAACATTCTCTTCTCTGCAACTCTCATCGTTTGTTCATGTGCTCGAATCGTAGTCCAACATTCAGCGTCATATAATATAACAGGTTTAACTGCCGTTTTGTAGAACTTCTCTTTAAGTTTTAGAGGTACTTTATAATCACATAAAATACCCGATGCTTTTCTCCATTTCAACCATCTTACTTGTATTTTATGTAAGACATCTCTCTCAATCCCTCTATCACCTTGAAAAAATGATCCTAAATATTTAAAGCTCTCAGTTCCAAACAACTCGTCATCTCTTATCTTAACAATTGTCTCATTACATCTAATATTGTTAAACTTAAATTCCATATATTTCGTCTTTATTCTACTAAGCCTAAAACCTTTCACTTCTAGTATTTTCTGCCAAGATTCTAGTTTAGCATTTACTCCTTCATGTGTCTCATCTACTAAAACAATATCATCTGCAAACAACATGTACCATGGTACTATGTCTTGAATGTGTCCAGTGAGTTCATCCATGATTAGTGTAAGAAGATAGAGACTTAGAGTTGATCTTTGATGTAACCCTATTTTTATTGAAAATGCTTCAGTTAATCCATCTGAAGTCTTCACTTTGATCGTTACTTTCTCATACATATCCTTAATTAGTTCAATATATCTTATGCTAACACTTCTTTTTTATAGAATTCTCCATATAATTTCTCTTGGGACTCTATCATAAGCTTTTTCTAAGTCAATGAATATCAGGTGTAGATCCTGCTTTTGCTCCCGATACTTTTCAATTAGTTGTTTGAGAAGATGTATAGTTTCTATTGTTGACCTTCCTGGTATGAACTTAAATTGATTTTCGAGAACTGTTGTCTTCTTCCTTAATCTTTTTTCTATTATTTTTTTTCAAAATTTCATGATATGACTCATTAGTTTAATACTCTTATAGTTTTCACAAGTTTATATGTTTTTCTTATTTTTATATAAGAGAATTATAGTACTTACCATCTATTGATCAGATATTTTTTTTTATTTTAATATCTTGTTAAATAATTTTGTAAGCAATTCAATACCTTCTTTCCCTAAGCACTTCCATACCTTTATCGGAATATCATTTGGTCTAATGGTTTTTTTCATGTTTCATTTCATTTAAAGCTTGTTCTAATTCTGAAATTTGAATTCTATAATAAAAATTTATATTTCTATACTCATTTGACCTATTTAGATCACCTAAATTAGGTTGGTCACCCATGCCAATGAGTCATTCTCTAATTATTCCTTGTGACGTGCTTATCTAAATATTACCATGTCTACATATGCGAGATAACTTACCTCTAAATATAACACATATTAATACTCATATAATCAATCTTATTCTTAAGTTATCATAACTAGGGACCTTATTACAGTATTGTTGTGTACTTTAGGGTTGTTTCCCATTTCTCTTACTTTATCACTAAAGCATCGATCTTATTAGCATTTCTATTAAAATCTTCCAATTAAACAAACTCAATGAGATAGTCAATAGAAGAGCAATCTCATTGATTAAAAACTCCATTATAATTTTTAGCAGGAATTAATGCCACCAAGAGAAATGTTACTAACCTCTGATGGTCGTTTATCTATAATTGCAGTAGGAATGCTACCAAGAGATCAACTGAGCCAAGCACAAGTGAACAGTTACTTGGATCAAGAAAGAGTTAAACGACGAGACATGCTGCAAAAGTTTCTAGCCGAATGCCAAAAGTCCAGGGTAAATAATTAGAATGTAGTTTACAAAATACGACTGCATGTGAAAAGTTTAAAAAGCAAAAAAAAAAAAGTTAAGGAAAAGATTAACTGCTAATTCCTCTCTTATTTCTATGTACATGATCAGAAGAACTTTGACACTCATCTCATTGAGAGTGACCAAATTGTGAAGGCTGTCGCTGAACTCATTGAGGTTCTCCACATCAAAAGGTTGATTGTTGGGGTCAATAAATCCAACTTAAGGTGAAGTACATAACTGTGATGAAATATATATCATCAATCTCTGCGCCGATGATCGAGTCGACTTAAAGATTATAATCTGTCGTTGCATGCATTATCTGTGGACGTGCAGGAAGCTGAAGAAAGGAAGCTGTAAAGCAGTACAGATACAGAAAAGTGCACCTCAGTATTGTGAGGTCAAGATCATATGCGAGGGAAGGGAAGTCAGAGATCCTGCAGCAGATTCCCCGGCTCCAGAATCCCTCAGCCATGATAAGAACACTACTGATGGCGAAATAAATGAAGCAAAGCAAGATGCAGTTTCTTGTAGTTGCTTCTCTGTAAAGTTGTTGTGAGCTTGGACTGCGGTTAGTGTTTATCATTGTTTTATTTTGCTAGAGTGGAGTTTGGAGAAGAGATTGTTATTTTCTGTTTGGTCTTTTCATTTCAATGACTATTCCTGCCACATTTTTATGTATGAAAAAGTAAGTCCTACTGGGTGGGTCAAGGAGATTTTTTTTTTTCATAATTGGTATTTAGGCTTTGCCCAATTAATCTGGAGGTGGACAATCTTTTCTCTTAATTTATCTATCAAATAAATCTGAAACACAGTTTATGTATATTCGAACTCTAGAATATTAATCATCTCATTTGAAATTTGAATTATGATCATCTTATTATTCTTATTTGATCAATGTAATCTCAAAGTACCACCGAAAGAAACGAATCTATTCAAAGCACGATTCTATTTTAAGGAAATTATATCTAACACAATTCTCGGCAATGCTCTACACATACTCTCCCACTCAAGTAGTTGGGCATGCATATTTCCAATCGATAGTTGGGCATGTAAATTCCAACTGATAGTTTGGTGAGGCAATCAATTGATATGTCATTCGGGAATTCAACACTAAGGGTGCTCAACCCTCAACCTTGGACACTTGGTACTTGAGAATCAACACTCGAAGTGTTTGATTCTTGAGCTTAGGCTTTGAGCCACTCAACACTCAACTCTCTCAGTCTCAACTTTTGATCTCTCAACCTCAACTCTTGGTGCTTTGGCCCTCGGTTTTGGAAGGTTTTCGAAAAGGAAATAAGACCAGTAGACTATAACTAAGATGTTAGATTGTAGAGTAGAAACTAAGGTTTTTGAACTACGTAAAAATCTTTATTTATTATGCTTATATTTCAATGTGTGTTTATTTATTTAATGTTTTTCTATATATTGAATTGTTATAGATGAGCACATAATCAACAATCAACAACAAAGTAAATTGTTATTCACTTCCAATTGCATATCATCATCTTAACAAGTGGTATAGAATAAGTTGCTTTTTGTTGGACTAACCGCCAAAGAAGTACGACACTAGAGGGAGAAGGGAGAGCTACGATACAGAAGTCATATGGAGTTCAAATATAGAATTAGATTTGATACTCAATTTCTACTACCTTTTGGATTAGAAAGATTTACACAATGGAAGGCAAGACCGATATATTCTTTCAAATGGACATTGAGGGGTGGTTAACTCTAATGGAAGGGTTTGAGACTCCAAAAGATAAAAAAGAATGACTTTTTGACAAGATCAAATAGACCAAAGAACAAGTCCAAAGATACAAGACATATGACAAGGTATTAAGATTTTGATTAATTTGGTACCTAATGACATTTTATTGGTAAATATAGAGATGCCAAAGAATTATGGATGAACTTTTGAAGAAACCTCATAGACACAAGAGGAGGATGAGCCTAAGGAGGAAGTTTCATTGGTTTGAGATCTTGAGAATTTAGAAGTTGAGAGGTGCTCAACATTTGAGAAGGAAGACAAAGAAGCCTTTACCTTACGAAATGAGGGGAGGATAGGTTATTGACACCAAAATAAGAGGAACCCTCAATATTTGAAGTCAATGAGGAAGAAGCACGTGTCATTCCTACTACCATAGAGAATATAAAAATTTCAATTGCTAAAAATAAATATCACATCATATATTTTGAATGTAGGGATAAAAGACACTATAAGAACAAATGTCCAAAATTAACAAAGGAGAAAAGTCAAATGACACCTAAAGCAAAGAACAAGTTAAAAGAACTCAAGTTTTTGATATAGGAGGGTAAGAAGCATATAGTGTGAGGATACTATTGGAATCAATGTTCAAGGAGAAACACCCAAATAAGAATATGGGAGGAAGCTCCAACCTAGGGGGAGCTTATCAGGTAAAACTCAAAATATCATTAATTAATGAAATTTCTTTATATCATGATAAAAAAACATACTAAACTAAATTTTATAATTTAAGTGTTCAATATTATGATTATAAGTCTAAGGACAATTTTAGGTTTCATAATATTAGAACTACCACACCTAATGATAGAAATGTAGAAATAGAATTATACAAGAACACTAGATTGGACATATACTTAGAAGGAGAAGTGATCAAGGCAAATATATATATAAAAAAGATTTTAGAGCTTAGAAGGAAATTAAGTCTTGAGGTCAAGACTTAATAAATAGGAGAAAACCTTTAGAAAAATAAAAATATTTTAAAGGGTAAAAAAACAAAACAAAATCTAGGCTCATCTAAGCAAGAATCATTTCAAGATAAAATTGGTTTGGGATACAAACCAAAATCCAAAGATAGTGCGGCAATTTACCAAACACAGCAGCTGAAGTTCGGAATTGTCCAAAATGCGCACTATAGTTTCAGAATTACTAAATCGCACGCGTAATTCCCAAAATACCCCTCCCGCCAAACAATGTTTTTAATGCAGAGATTCTGCATGCATCCGAGCCACATTTCCAAATCCCGAGCCATCCAAATGTCCCGTCCAAATGAGTCACCAAATTAGCGTTTTCATGTCTTTAGATTCCCGGAAATCTTCGAGCGAACAAAAAATTGGAAATTCTTAGACTCCAGTTTTCCTCCTGCGGCGTCATTCCGTTAGCTTCTGAGTTTTTGGATTTCGACGAGACGCTTCGAGGTAATATGATGTCGTCCTCTCATTTAACTAGAGTTTTACCCATTTCTTACTCGGTTGTAGGGTTTCCGTTGAAAGGCGTACATCTCATAAGAGTTTTGTCTACCATTCATTATTGCAGAATGAGTCAAGCATCTGGTTCAACCTCTCCTTCACCGGCGAAGGTAAGTGTCGCATTCCTTGCTTTAGTCGAATATGAAGTATGCCATATGTTTAAAATGATTTTTCAGTTATGGTTTTGGAATGGTTTCAAATATTCAAATACAAATGGATGATCTTTTTCATGTGTATCTGAATTAGATAAATAGAGCCCTAAAGTTTTTTTAACAGAATTATTGCAAAGCATTGTGGAATCTTTAATTTATTTTTTACAGTTACAAAATGAATGAAGGAATAAATCAGGTTTTTTAAATTTTATATTTTCAAATTGTTAGGGAAATAATGAGTGTGCGAAGAAACTCCAATGGACCAGCGTTTTAGGCCACTTTATTGAATTTTTTGGAGGTCCATGTGCCAAAGGAAAGCAACGTCCGTGTGTTTGTTTACATGAAAGGCACATAGAGATCATTAAACAAACCCCATTTGCTATTTTTTTGAATATACAAGACATTCCACAAACCCGTGGCATATTGGTCAATATATTTCAAAGTTGGGATTCGACAAGTCAAAGCTTTAAGTTTTCAACTGTGCCAGTTGCTTTCACCAGAAGAGATGTGTCCCTTTTGCTCGGTATTGCAGATAGAGGGGCTTATGTTCCTATGAATTCAATTAATGCATCAGGTGCTCTTTTCAATTCTCAATTCTCCAAAAAAGAACCAACTAGATCGAGGTTAGAGTTTTTGCTTAAAACCTTTTCTACTAGAGTAGAAGTAGATGAAGATGTTTTGGTATTTTGTAAGTTGTATGTTTTGTATATATTTGCTTGTGTGTTGTTCTGTACTACTACATATAAGGTCCTCATAGGTCTTGTAGATATTGTAGATGATTTTGACAACATAGGTAGTTTCAATTGGGTCGAAGCCATCCATCAATTTATGGCTCCACAATTACCTACTATTGGAGATCTATGTTCATCTACTAATACAGTTGCGCAGAAGTGCCGAATTCCTTACCTAAAGGGATTTGCCGGCCTTTTGGCTGTAAGTTCTTTCTTACTAAATTATTTTTTCTTTTATATTTACATAAGTATGTAACACTTTGGATATGAGCAGGCTTGGTTTCTGGAACATGTCCCAATCCAGAGACCATACAATACCGAAGGGCCACGAATAAATAAGTGGAGGGCAACTCCTTCACATATTAGCAAGGTGAGGAATTTATTGGAGCAAGTCTCACCTGAACAGGTAAATAGAATACCACAACTTAACATTTTTTCATTTTCGTTATCTAAATAATTGTTGATTTTTTGATAGGTCATTGTTGATCTAGTGTGTACACGTAGTGAAAATATATTGCTTGATAAGGTTGACTATTATATTGAAAATACTCCTCATCCAATAGAGACATCATCATCACAAACTATACAAGAAAAATACCCTACTAGTGAATGCCATGAGTGTTTAGTTTATCAGAGACAACTCAAAGAGTTAAGAATGGAAAACATGACACTAACTGAAAGGGTAAAAGAACTAATGAAAATTATAGGAAGAGAAGATATGGAGGCTGAATCAAATAAGCCTGAAGTTGATCCTCAACCTCAACCGGAACCAATTGCCAGCAGAACATGACAGCGAGATAGAACCCGCTATGATTACAAGGATATTCCCGTTGATAGTCCACTGTGGGCAAAATTTGTACCTCAAAGGAAAAGAAAAAAGACAGAAATTTCTGATGTTGAGGTATTAGAAGGGCAACCTAATAAAGCCGTAAATGAAGCAGAAGTATTTGCGAAGAAAGGCAAACAAAAAATTGGTATGGATGAATTGCAAGCGAGGGATACTATCTGTATTGTGGAAGAAGATGAAAAAGATCTTGAGAGGGATGAAGCAATAATTGATAAACTCAACCAAATGAGAATGGAAGCCATTGCGGTTAGTCAGAATACTTTCCAAAATTAGTTTGTGTTATTTTATTTAAATAACTAATATAATTTTTGTATTATAGTATGTCAAGAAAAAATGTAAGACGGCAAAGAACAAAAAACAAGATGCTGATGTGACCTACTTGCTAAAAAGTTTAGAAAAAATAAAATATGGTAGTTACATCCACCATTACATTCAAAAATTTTATTACAATATTATAAAGTGCAAATATTTAATTACCATTAAATTTGTTTGTAGGCCTATTACAGGTTATGTTTGGGAGGAAGCTCCTTTTTCATTAACTCTGAATTCTTTATACTCTGGAGTTAATGGATCTGTTTCTACATGATTGGGGAGGTTATCGATACATTTTGCTTAATTCTTTTTAGGGGGGCCTCCTCTTCATGTAGGTCATATAACAAGTCTGTGTATTGCTCATCCGTGTTCATTGTAAGGAAGTTAAATTATCTTGTATTTTCACGATTTAAAATGTTATACTAACTGTTTAAATATTTTTCTCTACACACAATTAGATCGGATTAAGAATGTATGGAAGAGCAACAAATCATAAACATAAATGAATGATGGAGAGGTTAGATATATTTTTATACCTCTAAATACTGACCAAACTCACTTTCACCTGTTGTGCATCGACACAAAAGCAATGACTTTCAATCATTACAACTCCATTTCATATGGTGGAAGATCAAAAGCTGATTTTGAAGCAGTAGTGAGTAGTTTAATTTTTTAAATATGGATATTCCAACAGTTTAACTTAGTTATCTAAAAATTAATAGTTATCTTAACTTAGTCATCGTGTAATAATAGGTATCCCAATTTAAAGGATATTCACCTAAGGAGCTTGCAACAATTCATCCATGTTTACAAGCTTATTACCCCATCGACAGCTGGGTTTCTATTACAACTGATTGTCCCCAACAAGTAGCAAGGTGAAAATACTGAATGCAAAAATTATACTTTTGAATTGAAATATAAAATTTTTCTTTACATGTTTACAGCAATGATTGTGCCTTCTTTGTGATGCAATACATGAGATGTCTGCTTTATGGTGAGAAGATGGACTTCAAACAAGCAGACATTACCAAATTCAGAATAGATGTCTCAGTCTCAATTTTAAGGGATGAGTTCTTCCTGATGTAATTTTAGAAAAGTTGTGGACTTCAAATTGCATTGTTGTAATTAATGAATTTTGCTAATTTGTAAATGATACTGCTTTCCATAGATCAACAGTGACTGTAAATTTGTTTATTGTTTGTGTTTGAGCTTTAATAAATGTTATATAATATATTGTTGAGTACTTTGATGGTGTTGGCAATGAAATCTCAGGAACACAATGCTCCTGGGATTTAATTTTTCAGCAACATGTTTAAATTCAAATGTTGAGATCGAAAAAGTGGTCACAGGAATTAAAGTCCGAGAACACGATGTTCTGGGATTTTAATTCTCAAATACCGCGTCTGATTTTATAGAAATACGGTAGTCGGAAATTTAACTCCTAGGAACACTGCTGTCTTTGGGAATTAAAGTCCCGCTGCATCTGATCATAGGCGAGAAATAAGGTGTCTTTGGGTATTAAAATCCCGAGGCCAGAATGGTCTGGGATTTTAATTCAGACCCGCGTCTGTTCGTGGCCAAGGAACGGTGGTAATTATAATCCTAGAAACACACGGTGGTCCGAATTTATTTCGAGGACTACGCATAATTTCGAAATGAGGAATAAGGTGGTCTCGATTTCAATTCGGGACCACGCATAACTGTTAGAAGTCGGGAACACACATGGTCCTCGGTTTGATTCCCACCGTACAATTTAGCCGAGGAATACGTGGTCTTTGGGAATTTAACTCGTGAACAGTGTCTGGAATTAAAGTCCGGTACCATATCGATTCTTGGCCGAAATAAGGTGGTGCTGGGAATTAAAATCCCAGGAACACAATGGTCCTGGGATTTTAATTCCCAGGACCACGTATAATTTTGAACTGGCCGAGGAATACGGTGGTGTTGGTAATTATAATCCCAGAAACACAGTGGTCATGGGAATTTATTTCCCAGGACCACGTACAATTTCGAAATGGTCGAGGAATAAGGTGGTCCTGGGATTTCAATTCCCAGGACCATGTACAATTTAGAAGCGGGAACACCACGGTGGTCTGGGATTTTAATTCCCTAGCACACACAAACAACCGGAAATAAGGTGGTGCTGGTAATTATAATCCCAGGAACACAGTGGTCCTATGTAGGGCCATCAATGAGTTTTGGCCGAAACCCATTGATGGACCTTGAGGAGTCCAAATTCTGAAATCTTGACATGGACTGAAAGACCTAACAGCTTCAAATGTTGTTGTGTCGACGAAACTTTGTTCTGATCCACCTACCTCCCAGTTTCTGAAATATGGCTGTGTAAACCTAATCAAACCTTGAATATCAGAAATTTTGGACACGGTACACAGAGGGGCACTTCCCAGACCCAGTGGACTTAGATTGGATCAAAGATGAGTTGAGTAGGGCCATCAATGAGTTTTGACCGAAACCCATTGATGGACCTAGAGGAGTCCAAATTCCGAAATCTTCACATGGATTGAAAGACCTAAGAGCTTCAAATGTTGTTGCTTGGAGGAAACTTTCCTCTGATCCTCTTACCTCCGATTTTAGCGTGCCACGTGGCACGGATTTGAAAATTGGTATGTAGACCTAATCACGCTTGAAATCGTAAATTTCGGACATGATACACAGACGGGCACGTCCCAAAGCCACTGGAGTTGGATTGGATGGGAGATGAGGTGAATAGGCCCATCAATGGGTTTTGGCCGAAACCCATTGATGGACCTACAGGAGTCCAAATTCCGAAATCTTGACATGGACTGAAAGACCTAACAGCTTCAAATGTTGTTGTGTCGACGAAACTTTGTTCTGATCCACCTACCTCCCGATTTATTGTAGCCACACGTGGCCACGGGCCTGATTTCTGAAATATGGCTGTGTAAACCTAATCAAACCTTGAATACCAGAAATTTTGGACACAGTACACAGAGGGGCACTTCCCAGACCCAGTGGACTTGGATTGGATCGAAGATGAGCTGAGTAGGGTTATCAATGGGTTTTGATCGAAACCCATTAATGGACCTAGAGGAGTCCAAATTCCGAAATCTTCACATGGACTGAAAGACCTAAGAGCTTCAAATGTTGTTGCTTAGAGGAAACTTTCCTCTGATCCTCCTACCTCCCAGTTTCGGCCGCGTGCCACGTGGCACGGGGCCAGATTTATGAAAATTGACTGTGTAGACCTAATCCTGCCTTGGAAATCAGAAATTTTGGACACGATACACAGAGGGGCACGTCCCAAACCCACTAGAGTTGGATTGGATCGGAGATGAGGTGAATAGGGCCATCAATGGGTTTTGACCGAAACCCATTGATGGACCTACAGGAGTCTAAATTCTGAAATCTTGACATGGACTGAAAGACCTAACAACTTCAAATGTTGTTGTGTCGACAAAACTTTGTTCTGATCCACTTACCTCCCAGTTTCGGCCGCGTGCCATGTGGCACGGGGCATGATTTCTGAAATATGGCTGTGTAAACCTAATCAAATCTTGAATATCAGAAATTTTGGACATGGTACACAGAGGGGCACTTCCCAGACCCAGTGGACTTGGATTGGATCGAAGATGAGCTGAGTAGGGCCATCAATGGGTTTTGATCGAAACCTATGATGGACTAGAAAGTCCAAGTTCAAATCTTCACATGGACTGAAAGACCTAAGAGCTTCAAATGTTGTTGCTTGGAGGAAACTTTCCTCTGATCCTCCTACCTCCCAGTTTTAGCCGCGTGCCACGTGGCACGGGGCCGGATTTCTGAAAATTGGCTGTGTAGACCTAATTCTGCCTTGGAAATCAGAAATTTTGGACATGATACACAGAGGGGCACGTCCCAAACCCACTGGAGTTGGATTGGATCGGAGATGAGGTGAATAGGGCCATCAATGGGTTTTTGTGAAACCCATTGATGGACTCTGAGTCCAAATTCAAATCTTCACATGGTGAAAGACCCAAGAGCTTCAAATGTTGTTGCTTGGAAACTTTCTCCTCCTACCTCCCAATTTCCGTGCCCGTGGCATGGATTTACGAAAATGTGGTGCTGAATTTTAATCCCGAACACGATCTCTGAAATTTAATTCCCGGCTAGCGTTCATTTGCGAACTACCCGAGAAATACGGTGGTGCTGGGAATCTTAATCCTAGGAACAGCAGTGCAAGTGAATTCCCGGCACGCACAATTTCAATGGCCCGAAAAAATATGGTCTTTGGGAATTTAAATCCAGAACAGTGGTCTGAAATTCAATTCCCGGCACCACGTCCATTTTCGAACCGCCTAGAAATAAGGTGGTCTGAATCTTAATCCTAGGAACAGTGGTGTTGGCAAGTGAATTCCCAAAGACTACGATACACATTCAATCCGAAAAAATGTGGTGCTGGGAATTTTAATCTCAGGAACACAGTGGTCCTGGAAATTTAATTCCCAACACCACGTCCATTTGCGAACTGGCCAAGAAATAAGGTGGTGCTGGGAATCTTAATCCCAGAAACATAGTGGTGCTGGTAAGTGAATTCCCAACACCACGTACAGTTTTGAACTGGCCGAGAAAAAATGTGGTGCTGGGAATTTAAATCTCAGGAACACAGTGGTCTTGGAAATTTAATTTCCAGCACCACGTCCATTTGCGAACTGGACGAGAAATAAGGTGGTGCTGGGAATCTTAATCCCAGGAACACAGTGGTGCTAGCAAGTGAATTCCCTCGTATAGTTTTACGAGAAAAAATGTGGTCTTTGGGAATTTATATCCTAGGAACACGATGGTCTGAAATTTAATTGACCACGCGTCCATTTGCGAACCTGCGGAGAAATAAGGTGGTGCTGAGAATCTTAATCCAACACGTGGTGGTAAGTGAATTCCCGGCTGCGTATGAATCGCCGAGAAATAAGGTGGTGCTAGGATTTTTAATCTCAGGAACACAGTGGTCCTGGAAAATAAATTCCCAGCACCACGTACAGTTTCGAACTGACGAGAAATAAGGTGGTGTTGGCAATTTTAATCCCAGGAACACGGTGGTCCGGGAAATTTAATTCCCAGCACCACGTACAAATCCCATCACAAAATCATAAAGTCGAAGTGGTTCACATATTTAACAAAGTATATATATTCTATAATTGTACAGATACTACACAGATTGCAAACACTTTTGCAGCTGTCTAATGACTTTTACAGGCATACACCTTGGTGTAGTTACAAATCTAAAACTTTGTATAGTCTTACAACATATCCCACAATACAGCACAGTCATAATGGCAAACAAAAATGTGAGCTGCGCATTATTCTATTCCCCACCACGAATCTGAAGCTCCTCATATCTTGTCAATCTTTAGGGTACCCAAATAGTAGGCTCTCAATGTATCGTATTATAAAAAATGCGCAATCATAGCTGTAAAAAAATATAAATTATTAGTCCATTGCTAGCTTATAAAATATGGTATTTACAAAGATTATTAAATGTCTTACCAAGAGCTTTGTCTGGGACCCTGGATTCGACACACGGAAAAGTTTGCATTAGAAATTTTATCAGCCAGGCCAGGATGCCAGTTATCATAATACGAAGGGTGGATCTTTTTAAAGAATTCAACTTGGGACCCAAATAAATGCTATGAATCCTCCATACATAAACGGTTTATTTAACTGAATTAAAATCTAATGCTTACTGTTTCTTCAAATTGAGTAGTGTAAGCCTTCCTGATGGACAAGGAGTTCAGAGGATAAACTCTCGAATTTTCCAAGTCGGCCACTAGTAGGTGGCAAGGTCATCACGGATTATCGACAAAATATGTATCTGATTGGATTGCCCGGGTTTTAAAAGTTTGCTTTAATGCTTTGCGTATATAATATTAAACATATCCTCATATAACAAAATCACAAAACACCGGTCAGTAAAGTTTACAATTCCATGCAAAAGGCCCAAAAACTTACTGGGAATCTAACCCCACAGAATATTGAGTTATAGTACGCCTTATCAGTCACCTTGCACTCATCAGCTAAGACTGAAAAATATGCACTTATGCAATCCCCATGTGTCAAAACATTCCAATCAAATATTGTAAGGAAAGAGTCCATGTATAAGTTAATAGCATCGGTCTTCCACACTGGTCTTGATACTGTCACACTACACAAGGAAAGGGTTATTAGCAACTCTCAAAAAATAAGAAGACTGTTATAAACAAAGAATATAAGACTGTCTTACTCTATTTTTTTTAGTTTCAATAAATACTCCCCGACTGTTGGATCCATCTTACCGGTGAATTCTTTATAAGCTTGCTGTATACAAAATAAAACTGTACAGTTTCAGAAATATTTTGTGCGAAAAATAGGACTGGACATGATAACTTATGCTCACCTCCAATATCCTCTCCTTGACTTCGTCGAGTGTTGGTTGTTTGTCCGTGGAGACTTGTGTGTCAGTATCTAATATTTCGGGTTCATCCTCCTCAGCAATTGATTTCCCTTTTTTATCCTGGCCTGACTTCTGCTCAATATTTGGCTCTACAGGAGAGATATTAGGGTATACTGAGGGATACTCAATAGCCTTGTTGGGGACAATTTGAGTTTCAACTCTCCTTCTTTTAGGGATGTTAGAAAACCATGCAGGAGGGAGGCTTCTAAGGTTAGGGGGTGATACACCGTGAAGAGCCCTCTTCCGCACACAAACCTTCCGCCTAGTGTATGCAGAAGAAGGCTGTTGGGTATGTACAGCTTGTATAGGCTGTGATTGTAACCCCTCTACATCCCGGGATTGTAAATTCAGCTGAAGCTCCAGTATTAAACTGTCCTTTTCAGTGATTAATGCTTCTTTTTCAGAAATTATATCATCCCTTTCACTTATCTCGTTGTCCTTCCTGTTCCTGACCTCCTCTAACTCTTGAAGAAGCTCCTATATTTTCCTTTCTTGTTGTTCGATGGTCGCTTCCTTAAGTAGGGAGGTGCTTTCAAAGTTACACCTTGCTTCAACTAGCTTGGTGCTTAGAGTAGAAACAATTTCTGCATTCTCCTGGCATACTGGACACGCCATTCCTCTTGCGTCCACCTGAGTTTGGGGTTGAGGAGTTGATGTAAAAAATCTAGGTGGGGAAGTGGTGTGTACCAGATGCAGCTCTGACTGTGCTGGAATTAGATCGACAATGATTTTATCGGGTACGAGACCATCTACCATCTTCTTAACGACCCTTACATTTGTGGAACTCCACCTCCATCTCAGCATTCTTGGCAAAGCATGAGGGTCGTGTGGAGGTAGGATACACAAATGCTCACACATCCATACCTGGAATGACAAGATTAGTTGTTAATAGACAGATTGATCTATACTATTTACGGAACACATAAAATATATTCACTCACAGCCAATAAGTGTGTGAAACCCTTAAGAATTGGTCTCGTAGATCCACCGACGACCTTTGCTTTTGGTCGCAATGTGACTCCCATACCAATTGACTCCATTTGAGGAGCCATGTACGTATAAAGTGCTTTACACCAATTGTACCTACCTAAGTTATCAAAATCCTCTACACAATCTATAAGTGATCGCATAGGTATTCTAGGCTTACTGTAATGAACGGGCCCCTATTGGCGGAATTCAGGGACCCCTATTGGTCGACGACCGTTGCCCCTGTTGGCCCGTCGTTACTCACCTGGACTTCCCACCCCTGGAAGTGGGTTTTTGCCTTCCCCAGGATTCGAACTCTAGACCTCCAGGCTAAGTACTAAAGTTTATGAATCCTGGTAACCAAGTGATCCTAGATCACTTGGTTACCAGGATTCATAAATTTTAGTACTTAGCCTGGAGGTCTAGAGTTCGAATTCTGGGGAAGGCAAAAACCCACTTCCAGGGGTGGGAAGTCCAGGTGAGTAACGACGGGCCAACAGGGGCGACGGTCGTCGACCAATAGGGATCGTCGAATTCCGCCAATAGGGGCCCGGTCGTACACTTACTGCTGGTGGTAGTAAAAAACACAAGAGAAAAAATATAAAATAAACAACTGACAATAAACTTTTGCAGATCCTAAATTATCTGGAGATCTGGAAGTCTTCAATAAATCCTCCAGATGCTTGTTAGAGCAATCAGCTTCCATGAAATATTACAAATATAGCTGTCCAGAGGGAGCTTCATTATTCATAGGAACTTCAAGTCCATCATCTGGTAGACCAAGGATGAGGGAGACATCCGACTTTGTGAAATGCAATTTCTTGTCGTGGAATATAAAATATTTCTCCCTGCAGTCCCAATTATCAAATATATTTTGAACGAGGGGTCTGACATGGGTAATATCTGGAATGTCCAAAACCCACGCAAAGGGGGAGCTCCGAATAAGCGTTTCTTCTTCCACACTCGGCGACACATTTGCAATAAATTTTTTAAACTGTGAAACGTTGCTTTTCCAGTTCATTCTCTTGGTTCTTCCTCGCATCAACGCACGGGTTCTTGCAGAAGTATCGCTTGATGATTCACCAGTTGAAGCCATCGTTAACTGAGAAACATTCCTTAAGTTACAAACCAAATGCATTGTAATACGGCGATTTTAAACTAATAGATGAAATGGATTGAAACATGTGTGATGATACAAACAAACATTACATCTGCTCAAATGGTAAACCCTAAAACCCTAAACTCTATCAGGCCCGAGTTTAGACGACATCGTGCACGGAAAATTACAAAACCCTAGATAGATCGGAAGAAGCGATAGCGACACCGAATTTAAGAAATCTACAAAACTTACTTAAGTGGAAAATAGCGTTGAGATGGTGTTGAGATGTTTGAACTCGCCGGAGTTTGAATCGCACCGGGTTTTAATCGCACCGGGGAGTTTGAACTGGAACCGGAGAGTTTGAACGGGCACCGGGGAGTTTGAATGGCCACCGGGGAATGGAAGCGCAATTCCACGAGAGACAGAACGCAAGGAGCGACAAAGAAATAAAATATGGTGTCGAGATGTTTGAACTTCCACCGGGGAGTTTTATATTAATGGCTCGGGTGCGGTCGGACGGATTTAGATTATAATTTTGCAAAATAGCGTAACAAATATTTTCATTACAATTCTGCAAAATAGCTTAACATTAACATTAACATTAACATTAACATTAACATTAACATTAACATTAACATTAACATTGTTTCCTTTACAAATATTTACACAACCACTATTTACACTTAGGAATTAGTAGGCGGTGGCATTCTACAAGACCTCCTATTATGCCCAAGCTGTTTGCATCTGCTGCATTTATTTTTCACCCTCCCAGTATGTTTAGACTCAATGCGTGCCTTTTTTCTTCGCCCGGGCTGCACAAGGCTACGAGGAGGTAGAACTCCGAAAATTTTGTCACCATTAGGCCAAAATTTCTTGCTTCGACATGGGTAAATATGATCCATGTAAGTGGTCTCGTGTTTCCCTTGTAAAATAATGCTCGCACAACTAGATGGATCCATGTTCCGATATATGATGACTGCAATAGCATGCGAGTAAGGAATTTCTGAAATTTGAAACTCACCGCAGATGCAACTTCGCCTATCCAAATCAACAATATACGAAGAAGCTATTGTCTCAGATTTCCATTTCGCTGAGTATGGGAATACCGAATATAATCGAAGTTCTTTCTCTCCTTTCATCAATCTCTTTAATGGCATAAGGTGTTAGAAAACTCGACCTTTTGAAGATTCTTCCTACTGCTATAGAACCATTCGAGCAACCTTTCTTCTAGTGTTGTCAATTAAACTGATGGGGAGTTCACGTGTTTCCTTGAATAATGCATTTAAACTCTCAGAACAATTAGTGGTTAACATTGTGTACCTCCTCCCAGGAAAGTGTGCATTGGCCCATCTTTTTGGATCGATCTTTTGTAGCCACGCATATGCATCCTTGTGTTTGTCATGCATGTTCTGCATTAATCGATCAAACTCCACTCTTATATTGGCTCTTGCTGCTGCCCAAAATAAACCTAACGAGGATCTATCCCGATCGCACCATGTTACAAGACAAGTGATAGCAACAAAAAGCATGATGGGCGATGGATACACTTTGTTAATCACGATATAATCCTCGATGTCTATCCGATACAAGGCTCAACGACTCTGGCACGACAGCAAGGAATGTCTTTACATGATCCAAAACCACTCCTGTGCAGATCTACATTCAACTTCGGCAATTCCAAATGCAACTGGCATAATTTTTGCATTACCGTCAACGACAGTAGCCATTAGCAAAACACCAGGATACTTTCCAATGATATGTGTAGCATCAATTCCAATTAGTTTTCGCAAATAAGACCTAAATACTCTTCCACAAGCACCAAATGCCCAATAACATCTCTGGAATTGATTTTCACCATTTCTTAGTCGCAACATATGTATCAGATCTAACTCTTAACTCATGCAAGTACATCGAAGATCAATATAGGCCCGATCAAAATCACCTACCACTTTTTTAATGCTTTCGTCTGTGGTATGCTTTCGTATGAAATGTTAACACCAAACCTAGCTTGCATTTCTTCGAATTGAACTTGGTTTGTAATCAAAGCAACCGCCCTACAACTGATTTGCTACAAATGTGATGTGCAAGCATGGTGATCTGTTGTTTCTAACACCGCCACATTCTATGCTACATATTTTTGTGACAAAGTTGAACTCCACGTCTCCACTTGCAACTAGACTCCATGAACAAGGCTGCCTAAAGCAAATAACTTTAATTCTATTAAGTCTGGTGTCAACTAGCTTGTTTTTGAAGTTTTTTAGCATCGCATGCCTTATTAGTGCATCTTTAAACTCTTGTCGAGAGGAAAAAACTTGTCCAGTGAAAAATTCATTTGGATATGATGAACTGACATCTGCCAATACTCTTATTTGTGGATTTAAAACATAGGGATCATCAGCAATTGAGAACACTTCCTCTAAGTCACTGTACTCATCTAGGTTTAACTCACCTTCTTCATGTTGGATATCATCGGCTAAGAATTCTTCCGAAGGATTTGTATATTCTAACTCTTCTATCGCATGTATATCACTTACCTCCTCTTCACTCCAAGTTTGTTCAAAATATTCATGATCTACTGTGGTAGCAGTGACAAACTCTTCTTCGAGTATGGAAGAAGCTTCTCTATTTATATCAAGGTGTTGATCACTGGTAATTCTTTTCCCCACATCAGTAAACTGAGATGAAGATGGAATATTACTTGGGGATAGATTTATGGAATCTTGATCATCTAACTCTCAATCCTTCAAATTTGATTCAATTGTTTCCAAAAATGTTAACACTTCATCAGGAAGGGGGTCGTCCCTGCAAATGTTTTTAAAATCAACACTATTATATGTAGTGTGCTAGGCAAGTAGGCTGAATTTTTTTAACTAGGCTTTACAAGCCTGAAGACAAGTGGAGGATGAGAGTTTACGGTTAGGTTTCCCAATTATGCACTTAACTAATTAGAACATTTGATGTTGATAGGGCCATCAATGGGTTTTTACCGAAACCCATTGATGGACCTTTCAATCTTGAAATTATGAACAGTTTATATGGAATGGAAGAGGAAGGCATTTACAGGGTTTATGCACAGAGGGATACTTAGTTCCCACACTCCTACCGGCAGTTATGGGTGCGTACACTGGCACGCAGATGCCAATCGCACACTGTATGAATGTTGGCACAGAGCATTAATTTTCATAACTACTGTTTGGGAGCCTAAGGAAAGGTGGAGAATGATAGTATAGGCCACGCTTGCACTCGACCCACCTAGAGGACTTTATTTATCTCCAATATAAATTGACATCACCACTATTTTTCTCGGCCAGGTTTCCTCTCCATGGTGCTAGAAATTTATATCCCAGGCCCACGGTGGTACTGGGATATAAATTCTCAGACCACCATTTATCTCGACCGCCCATCTCCTCGGTCCGGGATTTTTAAACGAGAACCACCGTGGTTGTCGGGTTGTTCAGCCTCAAAGACCACCAACAATTTCGAACTTATATGTACATGGTGTGAAATTACATTCGACACCATGGTGTTCTTTGGGAGTTTTAATCCATTACCGCGGTGGTCTTTGGGATATAAATTCCCAGCACCACCATTTATCTCGACCAGTCCAATGCCAATGGTGCTAGGAGTCTTAATCGCAGGACCACAGTGTTGCTGAGGTTTCAAATCTCAGCACTACCCTTAATGTCGACAACTTATATCTCCCTGGTCTAGTGAATTAGATTACCAGCACCATGGTGTTGCTGGGAGTTTGAATCTCATTACCATGTTGCTGGGATATAAATTACCAGCACCACCATTTATCTCGACAAGTTCATTCCCCATGGTGCTGGGAGTTTTAATCGCAGGACCACAGTGGTGACGATTTTTCAATTGCCAACACCACCTTTTATCCCGAACTGTTGAACATCGATGGTGCTGGGAGTTTTAATCCCAGCACCACAGTGGTGATGATATTTCAATTCCCAGCACCAAATTTTATTTCAAATTTATTGAACCTTAATGGTGCTGAGAATTTGAAGCCCAGGACCACGATGTTACTGGGATTTAAATTCCCAGCATCACTTTTTATCCAGACCAGCCAGCTTCAATCTCCCATGGTGCTGGGATTTAAAATTTTAGGGAGAGGGTGGTGCTGGGAATTTCATTGCCAGCACCACCTACTCTCTCGGACAGATTGAATCTCCTAGTGCTGGGAATATCAATCAGGGAACTTCAGTAATCGTGGGATTTAATTGAGAGCATCACCTTTTAAGTTAGGTGGAATTTATTTAGGTGGCGACAAAACTTGGTTATGAATCTCCTGCATAGCAATTATGGGTGCATTGGTCTACTTTGGTATGATATGCCTACCTCGTATTTATGGGTGTGTGGCAACCTTGGCTATACAACCACCTACAATGCATTTATTAACCTCATAGCAGTCTCAAGAATAAAAACACATACATACATGATAATACTCTGTGAAGCGCCTGGTGAGTGAGCTGCGCCAACTTCTGGATTAACTGCTGATATATTCGTGGGAGCAGTGATGTCGTTGATAACTACTAGGGTTTCATCAAAAATGGTGTTGCTCAGTTGGTTTGCGGAGGAAAGCTGCGTGTGGTGCTCATCAACAGCATGGGGCTGGCGCTCCCACGCGGCTGGAAGAGACGTTTGGATGACTCGGGATTTCCAGTTGTGCCTCGGATGGATGCAAATCTCTCTCTGCATTAAATTGCAACCTGTTTGGCGGGAGGGGTATTTTGGGAATTACGTGCGCGATTTGGTAATTCTGAAACTATAGTGCGCGTTTTGGGCAATTCCGAACTTCAGCTGCTGTGTTTGGTAAATTGTCGAAGATAGTGTGTTAAAATATCATAGAGTTCTAGATAACTATAGAACAAACCTTAGGTTTAGGAGTGAAGTCAAGATTGTAAGAGAGACCATCCCTAGTATTGGCCTTGATAAAACCACATTGACTAAAACTTTTAAGAATCATAGAAGAGTCATTAGAAAAGTATATAAAGAGATTATCTATAGTGAATATTTAGTAAATCTAAGGAATTTCAATAGGTATTGGATTCCTAAGAATGTGATTTCCTCACATTAATTGGATATATAATGTGTCAATTTAGATTAGAAGAGTAATAACCAAGGTAAATTTGATATTTTAGGAAATTTTTGAGATATTGTGATAATTTAAGAATAACTATCTAAATATTATTTTAGAGGAGTTTAGAATGCGCCAATAAAATTTTAAGAATTTGAGTCAATTAAAATTAGCATGGTAGGATAGAATCTAAAGTGTGCTAAGTGGTTTTTGACACACTCGAAAAGAGTTGGTCCACTTATGTTAAATTGTGTATTTGGTATAATAGTAGTTGATGACTTATAGATTAAAGATCTAGGCATTTTTATAATATTGTACTATACTTATCATATATTGTATGTTATGATACATGCCGTGACATTATGCATACATGATTATCTTGGTGTGATAATAATTTCATTAGTTTGATATATGAACTTGATAATATCTTGCCATAACATACATACATTATTTTCTTTTGAAAGTTATGCATTTGATATATGACATGTTCATTTACATGCATTGATTTAATTTCTTACAATAAAAGATAAATGATATTATTTAACATCTTAGGTAAGATGATCAATGCCTAGATAGAAATACATGATCCCTTAGTTTAGGAAGAACTAACTTACATCTCATGACTTGTGTGTGCATTGAGACACATTAAACACAAGTGAGATATTAGGATAATGAAAGTTTAAGATACTAAAATGGTGCATCTATATGAGTTAAACATCATCAAATCATATGGATTTTATATGTACTAATTATGGGAAAAACTAATATACAAGTCATGTGCATTTGACTAATAAAACATGATTGGAAATTGATTTTAGAAACATTTTTAAAATTACTTTTGAAAACCTTAGTAAACTCTATTTGTTAGTAAAAATCACCATTGATAGTATTAATATAAAGTTAAGGTGAAATATTAAAGTTTTCAATAATTTTTAACTTTATGCTATTTTTTAAAAATATTGGATATTTTTATAGAATTTAAGTTTAGATAGAATATATGAAATTTAAGTTTAGCAATATTAGATGTAATGAGACAAGTATTAAGATAGGAGACAATAAATTATCTGGAACTGAGAGCTTTAAATATTTAGGATCATTTTTGGAAGGTGATGGAGGGATTGAGAGAGATGTCTTACATAAAATACTAGTAGAATGGTTCATGGTTGAAATGGAGGAAAGCATAAGGTGTTTTATGTGATCGTAAAGTACCTCTAAAACTAAAAGGGAAGTTCAACAAAACGACGGTTAGACATGTTATGTTATATGACGCTGAATGTTGGGCTACGACCTGATCACATGAGAAAAAGATAAGAGTTGCAAAGATTAAGATGTTAAGGTAGATGCACGGACATATGAGAATGGACAAAATAAGAAATAAGAACATTAAAGAGAAAGTCGGAGTTACATCTATTGAAGGAAAACTCCGAGAGACATATTTAAGGTGGTACGAATATGTACTTAGACGACTAATAAATGCTCCAATTAGACGATATAAAATAATAACAAATATACATATCAAACGAGAAAGAGGAAGACCGAAAAAGACTTGGTTAGCAATAATAAAATAAGATAAAATTTATTTAAGTATAGATGATGATATAGTAGGGGATAAAGCCCAATGGTGTAGAATGATCCATATAGTCGACTCCACCTAGTGGGATAAGACTTGGTTGGTGTTGTTGTTGTTGTATTGGATGTTTTTATAGAAAATTATTTTTTCTGATAGTATTTTACATAAATAATATATTTTTAAAGTTTCATAATTTTTTGGAAATCATGGAATTAATTATATGTTTTTGAAATTCAATCTATGAAATGTTTAATTAATAGTCGAGTGAGACAGTTAACAAGAATGAAGTTATCAGTTGATTGTTTGATTCAATTGATGGTATTAGTTGAGTGTTGATTTAGATTTCTAACTGAAACGAGGTTGTTTTGAATGTCTATGATTACTTTGGGGTGTTATTAGGTACCTCTAACCCTCTAACATACTTGGATGAGCATTCAAAGGAAATTTTTTTTAGGTATAACCAACAAGGGAAAGAAATTCAAGTTGGAGAAGAGTATATTATGGATGATACATTGAGGGATAGGTTAAAGTTCAAGGTTAAAATTTTGACCTCATGATTTAAAATTTTAGAACTTTCTAAGGTTTAAAAACATCAAAATATTGTTGTTGCAATAATTGAAGTGGAACATGCTTTGAAGGGGAGATCCATCTTAAAGGCATTAAAAATGACTTAAGTATAAAAGGGGGAGAATGAACTCCAAAGTCATTGTTGGTAAATGAAGGAGATTAGATTTGTAGAGATTTTAATGAATGTCAAAGGGGGAGAATGAAGGGTTTAAGTTAGGAGACTCTCATTTATGCTTTGACATAAGGAGTGAAAATTAGGTTAATAGGCTAGCCTAACTTAAATATATTATCAAATATTAAAAAGAAAAAGATTATTGGTGCAATCAACCTCTTATTATGGTTGACCAATCTCGAATTGAGTTTTAATGTTTAAGCAATATTTGTTGATAATTGAGCAATAATCTCAATGAGGAGATTGTTGATATAAGCTTGATTTACTGAAGAGATTGTTAAAGAGAGAGATCATTGGTTCAATTAACCTTGATGGTTGAGTAAGAAGTCTAAATGGGTCAAGGAGGACCTGACACTTTGCATGAAAGATGAAGGCCAAGTAGATTATAGAGGATTAGACACTTGACATAAGATGAGAATTGGAGCCCAAGTATGTCATGCCCCGAGAGTATGCCATACCGAAAAGTAAACGGACAACATCTCCCCTGTACGTGACAACATATCGGGTTAATACAAGGCCCGTAGGCCCACAACAACTTGACATATATATGAACAATACTAAACAATACATACATAACAACACAAAGGTGAGCACCGGTGTGACTCTAACATACTACACCAAAAACAACATACAAACCAACATCTAAATACAACACTGATTATACATGACCATAATACAAAACAACAGCGGAAGCAAATACGTGGAAAACCCCAATTGTTCAGTGTGAGATGGGATTAGCTGGCGGAGCTCCGAACGTCCAAGGAATCTTCTACCTGTTATCTGGGCGACAGGAAACCCAGTGTCCAGGGGTGGTGAGTATAAACTCAGGGGTAATATATAGATAGTGCATGAACAACATATAAGGATATAGAAATCTACAAGTATACATGTGAAGATCTACAGGTATACAACATGAGTCCAATAGACATACAGTTCTATCCAAATCTAGTAACAAGTAACCACAGTATAGTCATACTCAATGTATATACTAAACTGATCAACTGAACATGAAGTAATGTACCGACGTACCTGACGGTCTGCAACACCATAAGCTATATCATCCTGAATAGATATACAATAACATAGCCCATATAACGTACAAGGTCAGTCCCATACCTGACCAACACTCAGACATATGAACAGTATATAATCACATGTAATAACATCCCGGTCCATACCACACTATGACATGACGCTAATCAAATACATACAACAGTCTGGACCAACACATATATCATGCTCAATACATAGCAGTATAAAATATACAAATGACATGTATCATGATGTACAAACATATGCAGCATCTCACAGGCATATGTAAAATATATATCAAATACATGCATACATATATATCAGCAATGTATATGCATGGCCATGTTTATGACTCCAACCACGACCCCAAGATGGCCAGTGGTGTGGCACGACATGACGACTAGCCCGACTCACCGCCACCACTCTCGAGTGACCGAGGTAGTATGAATGAGTAGCATATAAGCGTAAAAAGCTAACTACCCTGGGGCCACGCCAGCTCCGCCACTACCCATGAGTAGACGAGCGCACACAGACAACCGCACGTCACACAACCACCGCCTATAGTGGGCGAGTGCACACCACTCGCTTAGTGGCCAAAGAGATCTCCATTACCACCTATATAGTGGTCGAGCGCACATCCAATGCTCGCCTCAACCTCTACCACTACTCCCCGAGTGGCCGGGAGGCAGGATGACGACGACTGTCCTCAACCACAAGGGAGATCACAACAAAGATGCATGCAATGTAATGATGCATAGCTCCATACATGTATCCTCGCCACACTCCCTATCCCACGGGGAGTCTTGGTCAACCAAAAGTCAACTATGTAAGGACTACAATCCACAAGATTCACTCTATCGCACAAAGAGTCATACACATCTGACAGTCGGCCACACCAAGACCTCCAGTCCGTAGAGAGATACTATCGACTGTCCATATAACCATACACAGGCACACAATCCATAATGAATATACCATCACGCTAAGACCTCTAGTCCATAGCCACATACTGACAACAACACACTTATCTATGCACAGACAACTAGATCCACCATAGATGCACAACTAATACGGGTATGATATTACAATCGACTCCATAATCCAATCCATCACCTAACCCTAGTGATGTAACACAGTAACTCAATCTGAGGTCACAAAGATAATCCTAACCACATGTACTTACTGAACATCTATCAGCTAACACATAGTAGGGTTTGTAGTCCATATCCATGATAGATAATCAATGAAATAATAGCAATATATCTCAAAGGTCAAAGGCAGTACAAGCATATGATTAAACATGAGTGATTTAAGGTAAACAGGTATAAACATATATCCAAATTCATGCACTGGAATTTGGTTAAAACTACCAGACCAGGTAGATATTACCCATCTGATATGTAATCCGTGCTATCCGTCTCCACGTCCATATATCCATCACAATCAAAGTCCTGTAACAATAGGATACAGTTAAGTATCATCATACATCTAATGACCGAATCAAATCCTACATCAGCCTGGTATCTCGATCAACTAGATTGATCTAGTTATCTAATTAGCCTAATCAATCCTTCAGCAACACAGAACAAATCTATATCAGCTTAATATCAAAACTGATCACAATAACCAATATACAACCTCTCTATCAAGTGCACAAATCCTGTCATTAAAAGCTAACTAACTGTAGATCTAGATTAGAACTCACCTCACCTAGTACTGCTTAGCCACCACCTCCTGATCCAATAATAGGGTATCAGCTCCAGATCAACAGTCAAATTGGAAGCAAAATCTCCCAACTCCCGTAACACAACAAGGGCTACAACTGTGTCGTGCTTCTCGATCACACCGATAGCGCAACTGCCCTCCATAAATCGCATATCACAGCTCAATCAACCACCTGCAGGGAAATTCCATACCCATGCCCCATCACAGCTGAAATCACAGCGATCTCTTGATCCAAACCCTACTACCATCCAAGCAATATCCAGGTCAGCTTACCTTGCACAAGGAAATCTGACGATGGAAGAAATCAGCTAGCGGCAGCTCCTGATTCAGCAGAGTGGAGCCGCTGTCGTAGTCTTCCTCAACAAATCTTCACACCAGCGAGGATCGCCCAATCCGATCAATTAGAGGACTGCTCGTGGCCCGTTCCGCGCACACCGCCCTGTTCGCTTGCTAACTCCGGCAACGATCGGAATGGCAGCTCCCAAATCCGGCAGATTGAAGCTGCTGCCGATCCAAACTCCCAGCCGCTTATACTCCAGCTCATCCGCGGAGAACATCGAGAACCCTAAGCCACCATCCTCTCCTCTTGAAATCGCCAACTCGAGCAGCTGCAGCGTCGGTCAACGAGAGACAACAGATATTGACCGGAGCTCAGCTCGACACGACATAAAGCGGCGATGAACGGACAAGGAAGAAGAGACGCCAACGAACCGAGCTTCGTGATCCAAGGTGACTGCCGATCGGGTCGGCGTCGAAGGAGATCAGCCGCGACGACGAAGCAGGGAAGAAATCGTGCGATGGGGATTTGGGGATCGCGGTGCGGAATCGAAACAGGGGAAGAGAATCGCAGCTGAGAAATCAGGATTTAAAGGTCGGTTCGATTGAGCTAGCTTAGGTTTGACCTAGATCTAACCTAATTAACATTTAATCCATCCCTTATTAAATCAAATAATACCAAATGAACTCAGCCCAATAGGCTCAACCCAATAAACTAATTAAACCCCATTAACCCACTAATTAAACCCAATTAATTAAAGGGTTAATCCATATAAATTTTTTTTCCGTATCTTACATTCTCCCCCACTAATAAAAAATTTGGTCCCCAAATTTCCGACTCATGTATGAGTATAAGATGTCACAACAACCTTCTCAAGTATCCGGAGCAAAGACACACCTCAAGTGACTAAGTAGGGTACTGAGCTCGAATATTATATTCCAGCTCTTATATACACTCTCAACATATCGACCATCTATCAAAGATACATAACTATGCCAGAGTGGAGCTCTATACTCGTGACCGGTGGGAAACTTTGTCAGAATCGTAAGGTGAATCATGAATCACTATCAGAAATGATACTCAAGGTTACTCCATGGATATAATTTCATCAAGCAATCCAACGAAATCCATCTTATGGCTCGGAAGAAAATGAGCGGACCTAGCTAATCGATCATCGATTACCCAAATCCTATCAAGTCCCTTCTGAATTCTAGATAATCTCCCAACACAGTCTAACGTACTAGGCTACCACTTCCATCACGGTATGTAACCCTACTGGTCACTAATGTTTCGCCTTTACTTGTTGGCATACCCAATATCAAACTACGAAATCAACCGTGTCCTATATGACGTTCCACCACAAAGGACGTCTCAAACTCGCTATTTTCGGATATACTCCGAATAAATCACTACTCTCGAATGAAGAGTCTCCTGAAACAACTCATCCTAAATCGAATGCAACTCTCAGAACCACTATCCTTCTCAGAGAAGGAGAACTATTCTCATAAGAGAAATTAATCTAATGTCTAAAATTCACTCTGTCACCCAGAACTAAAAGAAACTGGAAGACTATAATGACTAATCTCGCTAGTTTCTCAACCAGCATACACATAATATATGTCTCATTCAACTGCATTGGGATCGCTCTTAATCCCTGAAATGATGCACCTACGTACAATACCCTTCCATCCATATCGGACGGATTAACTAACACTAACACAAAAGTCAGCCACCTTCTTGGCCTTGAAACCTAGCTTCCCAAGCTTCCGACCAAGTGATTTCCATCACCTTCTTGGTCCAACAAATCATCTAAGAAGGCAACCACCAACGGATCCAGTCGCTTCATAAACGACTAAATCATTAATAAGTCTAACGACATTATCAACATCTCCTAAAATTCATACAAAGTATGAAATGTCGTCTTTTACACACCTGCATCCTTTTTACTCTAAACTGATGATAGCTCAATCATCACACCGACAATGATAATTGTATGACACTAAGTCACTACAATATCAACTCTCCAATCGTAGATCAATCCTAGAGTATACACAGGTGTCCTTTAGCAGAACTACACAGATCATCTATCCACAACGAAGGATATTATTTCCAACAACTACTGCATACCACCATCGATAATCGATGCATAACCTTCAAGGTTCGTCTCTCTTCTAACAAGAAGTTCTGGATCTTCTCGAGAAGAAACCCTAAGACAATTAAATCTCCCTTAGTGTTTAGCAACACTGATACCAATAAAATCATCTCCTGGTATGAGGTCTTCAATATCGAAACTATTCCCGAAATCACCCCAATCGCATATTCCTACTTGCCCATGCAGTGACAAGCCCGGGAGTTCATCCGAAACTACCTCCGAAAACTCTCGAACTCTATGCACATCCGAGATACATATTATACCATATTCTCAGCCATTTAACTATCCGTGAGGATATGTCTATGGTAAAAGTATGTCTATCAAAGTCTAAGGACATCCCTTGACTTCGTGATCGTTGGTCAACATCTCACATGACGGTAGAGATACCACCAACCCACAAGTCGATAGGAACCCATCTAATCCTATCTAAGAATGTTCTAGATCTAGATACCTGTAAACTACCGGCATCTCTCGACATATCCGCAAATAGGGTAACCTAGAAGTAACACCCCGAATGACCAATTCTTCAGTCTTCTATACCTCTTCTCAAGTAACCATATAAACTCGTCCAACTTCTGCTCTTAGCGACTGAGCTCATGTAGATGCAAAAGACTACCATGGAGGAACTGAAATCAACTGCTGAACTGAGATACAATACCCAAACTGACTGCAATGGAGATGGTAAACACTGTTGCACTGGTACTAAGTACACCACTGTCTGCAAAATACTGAATAACTGCCAACATCGTAGCACGCTCCAACTCTGCAAAAGGTATAGCTGCAACTGAAGAATACCGTATAGATACGACCATATTCGTAAAATCTCTCCTCTGTATAAAGCATAACCATGCATGGGAAGGTAACAGTTGTTGTCTGGATGTCTGAATCTTCTGAGATGTTTCCTGCTGATACTACTGAGCAAATTGCTTCTCCCGGATGGAAGTATCAAAGAGCTCCAACTAAATCTGTGGTAATAGATCACTGCTGATGATAATCCATTCTTCTGTGATGAACTCGACTTTCGAGGTTGTGGATCGTCCTCTCGAAAGCATCATCTATAGTCTTTAACTGAGTCTTCAAGGTACATACTCTCCTCGTAGATACTGGCTGCTTATAGTAGAAACGGATAAAATGATCCATTGGATAATCTGACTCTGTGTGTCATCGTGACCCGCACTGCATGCACACAATCTCCCTTCGAAGTCTTTCCTCTGATTTCACTGATAAACATGAGAAGATGCTGACGATCTGTAGTCGGTCTTCTATGTTCGAAAAACTCTCCAATAGTAGCTCATGACTCATAACTCTAATCTTGCTCCTTTTATCAAACATTCGGAGGCTTCTAATTCCAATAATTTGACTTGCAATATCTGCTTATCAAATCTCCAACTCTTAAAACACTTGCTACAGAGTCATTTCTATACACTTGACTCGGTCTAAGGACTTCCAGTAGGATCTGGTAGGAGATTCAAACATCCTGATCAAGACGTCAGCCAATAAACTATGGGTGGCTTAAGACATGTCGATCACATTCTCGAGCTATTAGGTGGTCGTAACCCTCGCAAGTCTAATGACTTTGCATGGTACCTTCGTTACCAAACGATCACCCTACTTACGACTCAAGAATTCCCTGACAATGAGTCAAAGAAGATGACGTGGAAAAATACTCTCTCACAACATCACTACACCGTGGCCAAGTGATGTGTGATTTCTCGAAAGTTATTTCCTATCTCTTCCACCAAGTACCGGCTAGATCCGGATAATGGTATTCAACCAACTCCACTATCTTCGTATAACACAAGTTAAGTACTCAAAAGTACTCTCAAAGTTATACACCCTAGAATGACCAACCCAGGGATCAAAATTCCCTATGAATATCATCCACTAATTTCCTACTATCTGCATCAACAATAGTATACTAGTCTGTTCATTACCCCACAGGTAATGATTTGTCTAGCACAGTTAGTGAAGATCCCTAAGACCGTAATCTTTGATCTCCACAAAAAAAATGTGACTACTAACCCCTGCTTTCCGACTCGGTATCAGTCGGCTCTCAAAGGTAATTACCTTTTCGATAGCAGGTACATGCCTAATAACCTCAACATATCGTTCCCGTGATCAACTCAAACAACGGTTACGAATACTAACCAACACCCTACAAGTCATCCATGTTATAAGTAACTAAATGCATAGCCAACAGAAGGATATGTAATAACAGTTAACATACCTTAAACCTTGTAGCTCGGAGATGTCCGCAACAGCCAGATCCTAGAACTCACAAAACCAAAACCGAGTAAAGCAAAACTCGATGCCCGAACGAAATAAAATCCGAAAATGGACTTCGCAACCTAGGGCTCTGATACCAATAAAATTGTCACGCCCCGAGAGTATGCCGTACCGAAAAGCAAACGGACAACATCTCCCCTGACAATGAGTCAAAGAAGATGACGTGGAAAAATACTCTCTCACAACATCACTACGTGGAGTGATGTGATTTGAGTTATTTCCTATCTCTTCCACCAAGTACCGGCTAGATCCGGATAATGGTATGCAACCAACTCCACTATCTTCGTATAACACAAGTTAAGTACTCAAAAGTACTCTCAAAGTTATACACCCTAGAATGACCAACCCAGGGATCAAAATTCCCTATGAATATCATCCACTAATTTCCTACTATCTGCATCAGCAATAGTATACTAGTCTGTTCATTACCCCACAGGTAATGATTTGTCTAGCACAATTAGTGAAGATCCCTAAGACCGTAATCTTTGATCTCCAAAAAAAAATGTGACTACTAACCCCTGCTCCGACGTATCACGGCTCTGTAATTACCTTTCGAGGCGGTACATGCCTAATAACCTCAACATATCGTTCCCGTGATCAACTCAAACAACAGTTACGAATACTAACCAACACCCTACAAGTCATCCATGTTATAAGCAACTAAATGCATAGCCAACAGAAGGATATGTAATAACAGTTAACATACCTTAAACCTTGTAGCTCGGAGATGTCCTCAACAACTAGATCCCAGAACTCACAAAACCAAAACCGAGTAAAGCAAAACTCGATGCCCGAACGAAATAAAATCTGAAAATGGACTTCGCAACCTAGGGCTCTGATACCAATAAAATTGTCACGCCCCGAGAGTATGCCGCATAAAAGCAAGCGACAACATCTCCCCGACAATGAGTCAAAGAAGATGACGCGTGGCTCTCTCACAACATCACTACACCGTGGCCAAGTGATGTGTGATTTCCCGAAAGTTATTTCCTATCTCTTCCACCAAGTACCGGCTAGATCCGGATAATGGTATGCAACCAACTCTACTATCTTCGTATAACACAAGTTAAGTACTCAAAAGTACTCTCAAAGTTATACACCCTAGAATGACCAACCCAGGGATCAAAATTCCCTATGAATATCATCCACTAATTTCCTACTATCTGCATCAGCAATAGTATACTAGTCTGTTCATTACCCCACAGGTAATGATTTATCTAGCACAGTTAGTGAAGATCCCTAAGACCGTAATCTTTGATCTCCACAAAAAAAATGTGACTACTAACCCTCGCTTCCGACTCAGATCACTGGCTCTCAAAGGTAATTACCTTTTCGATAGCAGGTACATGCCTAATAACCTCAACATATCGTTCCCGTGATCAACTCAAACAATGGTTATGAATACTAACCAACACCCTACAAGTCATCCATGTTATAAGCAACTAAATGCATAGCCAACAGAAGGATATGTAATAACAGTTAACATACCTTAAACCTTGTAGCTCGGAGATATCCGCAACAGCCAGATCCCAGAACTCACAAAACCAAAACCGAGTAAAGCAAAACTCGATGCCCGAACGAAATAAAATCCAAAAATGGACTTCGCAACCTAGGGCTCTGATACCAATAAAATTGTCACGCCCCGAGGGTATGCCGTACCGAAAAGCAAACGGACAACATCTCCCCTGACAATGAGTCAAAGAAGATGATGTGGAAAAATAATCTCTCACAACATCACTACACCATGGCCAAGTGATGTGTGATTTCCCGAAAGTTATTTCCTATCTCTTCCACCAAGTACCGACTAGATCCGGATAATGGTATGCAACCAACTCCACTATCTTCGTATAACACAAGTTAAGTACTCAAAAGTACTCTCAAAGTTATACACCCTAGAATGACCAACCCAGGGATCAAAATTCCCTATGAATATCATCCACTAATTTCCTACTATCTGCATCAGCAATAGTATACTAGTCTGTTCATTACCCCACAGGTAATGATTTGTCTAGCACAGTTAGTGAAGATCCCTAAGATCGTAATCTTTGATCTCCACAAAAAAATGTGACTACTAACCCCTGCTTTCCGACTCGGTATCAGTCGACTCTCAAAGGTAATTACCTTTTCAATAGCAGGTACATGCCTAATAACCTCAACATATCATTCCCGTGATCAACTCAAACAACTGTTACGAATACTAACCAACACCCTACAAGTCATCCATGTTATAAGCAACTAAATGCATAGTTAATAGAAGGATATGTAATAACAGTTAATATAACTTAAACCTTGTAGCTCAGAGATGTCCGCAACAGCCAGATCCCAGAACTCACAAAACCAAAACCAAGTAAAGCAAAACTCGATGCCCGAACGAAATAAAATCCGAAAATGGACTTCGCAACCTAGGGCTCTGATACCAATAAAATTGTCACGCCCCGAGAGTATGCCAAACCGAAAAGCAAACGGACAACATCTCCCCTGTACGTGGCAACATATCGAGTTAATACAAGGCCCATAGGCCCACAACAACTTGACATATATATGGACAATACTAAACAATACATCCATAACAACACAAAGGTGCGCACTGTAAACATACTACACAAAACAACATACAAACCAACAACTAAATACAACACGATTATACATGACCATAATACAAAAAAATGAAGCAATAATGTAGAAACTTGTTTGTGAGATGGGATCACATGAGCTAACGCCAAAGGAATCTTCTACCAACCGGCGGAAACCGTGGTCGGGGGGTGGTGAGTATAAACTCAGGAGTAATATATAGAAAGTCCATGAACAACATATAAGGATATAGAAATCTACAAGTATATATGTGAAGATCTACAGGTATACAACATGAGTCCAATAGACATACAGTTCTATCCAAATCTAGTAACAAGTAACCACAGTATAGTCATACTCAATGTATATACTAAACTGATCAATCAACATGAAGTAATGTAAGCACGGGACGGTCGCAACACCATAAGCTATATCATCCTCAAGATATACAATAACATAGCCCATATAACGATAAGGTCTCCATACACCAACACTCGCATATACGAATGATATAATTACATGTAATAACATTCCGATCCATACCACTATGCCATGATGCTAATCAAATACATACAATACCGGACTAACACATATATCATGCTCAACACATAGCAAGATAAAATATGCAAATGACATGTATCATGATGTAAAACATACGCAAAGAAACAAATGCAGATCTCATGTGCATATGTAAAACATATATCAAATACATGCATACATATATATCAAGAATGCATATGCATGCCATGAACCCTCCAACCACGACAATATGGCTGGGTGGCAGACATGACGACTAGCTCGACCATGCCACTACTCGAGTGGCCAGGTAGTATGAAAGTAGCATATAAAAAGCTAACTACTCTGGGGTCTCTGTTGGTCGACTCACTACCCATGAGATTTGCAGACACAGATAACCACGTACACAACCACGCCTATAGTGGGCGAGCACACCACTCACTACAAAATCTCCAATACTAATATATAGTGGCTAAGCGGACATCCAATGTTTCGCCTCAACCTGTACCACTACCCCGAGTGGCCAGGAGGTGATGACTATAATGAATTCAACCACAAGGGATACAGACAAAGATGCATGCAATGTAATGATGCATAGCTCCATACATGTATCCTCGCCACACTCCTATCACTGGGAGTCTCGTAACCAAAAGTCAACTATGTAAGGACTACAATCCATAAGACTCACTCTATCGCACAAAGAGTCATACACATCTGACAGTCGGCCACACCAATACCTCCAGTCCGTAGAGAGATACTATCGACTGTCCATATAACTATACACAGGCACACAATCCATAATGGATATACCATCACGCTAAGACCTCTAGTCCATAGTCACATACTGACAACAACACACTTATCTATGCACAGACAACTAGATCCACCATAGATGCACAACTAATATGGGTATGATATTACAATCGACTCCATAATCCAATCCATCACCTAACCCTAGTGATGTAACACAGTAACCCAATCTGAGGTCACAAAGATAACCCTAACCACATGTACTTACTGAATATCTATCAGCTAACACATAGTAGGGTTTGTAGTTCATATCCATGATAGATAATCAATGAAATAACAACAATATATCTCAAAGGTCAAAGGCAGTACAAGCATATGATTAAACATGAGTGGATTTAAGGTAAACAGGTATAAACATATATCTAAATTCATGCACTCGAATTTGGTCAAAACTACCAGACCAGGTAGATATTACCCACCTGATATGTAATCTGTGCTATCCATCTCCACGTCCATGTATCCATCACAATCAAAGTCCTGTAACAATAGGATACAGTTAAGTATCATCATACATCTAATGACCGAATCAAATCCTACATCAACCTGGTATCTCGATCAACTAGATTGATCTAGTTATCCAATTAGCCTAATCAATCCTTCAGCAACACAGAATAAATCTATATCAGCTTAATATCAAAACTGATCACAATAACCAATATACAACCTCTCTATCAAGTGCACAAATCCTGTCATTAAAAGCTAACTAACTGTAGATCTAGATTAGAACTCACCTCACCTAGTACTGCTTAGCCACCACCTTATGATCCAATAATAGGCACCCATCCAATAAATGAAGCAAAATCTCCCAACTCGTAATACAACAATTACAGCGTGCTTCGATAACAATCGAAGCAATGTTCTCCATAAATCGCAGATCATAGCTCAATCAACCACCTGCAGGGAAATTCCATACCCATGCCCCATCACAGTTGAAATCACAGCGATCTCTTGATCCAAACCCTACTACCATCCAAGCAATATCCAGATCGGCTTACCTTGCACAAGGAAATCTGACGATGGAAGAAATCAGCTAGCGGCAACTCCTGATCCAGCAGAGTGGAGCCGCTGTCATAGTCTTCCTCAATAAATCTTCACACCAGTGAGGATCATCCAATCCGGTCGGTTAGAGGACTGCTCATGGCCCATTCCGTGCACACCGCCCTATTCGCTTGCTAACTCCGGAAACGATCAGAATGGTAGCTCCCCAATCCGACAGATTGAAGCCGCTGCCGATCCAAACTCCCAGCCGCTTATACTCCAGCTCATCCGCGGAGAACATCGAGAACCCTAAGACACTAGCCTCTCCTCTTGAAATCGCCAACTCAAGCAGCTGCAGCGTCGACCGACGAGAGACAGTAGAGATTGTTAAATATGGGGATTTAAAAACCCTAAATTAAAAGGCCCAATAATTAAGGAAATAATTCTGGAAATTTTTCGAGATTTTTAGGGAATTTTAGGAATTTTTCTAGAATTTTTCTGGAATTAAACGGACTTCGTACGAGATTTTTACGGGGATAAAGTAAACGGACTTTAGAGGGGTCCATTTAAAGGGGATAAAATACGCACAGTGGAAAACCTAATCTCTATTCTATTTTCCTATTTACTTTCTTTTCCGCCGCACAAGAACCCCTCTTTCCTTTCCTTGTAGCGTCCGACGACCTTCCTCCACCGGTTCTCTCGACCGGCAACCTCCTCCGCTCCGGCTTTATACCTCGCGAGCCTTCTCTCGTCCACCGCAGCCTCTCACTTGTGCACCCGCGAGCCTGCCGCCGATGCCTCTCCTCCGTAGCGCCGACGCCGCCGCTTTCTGCTCGCCGCTGAGGGTTTGCAGCAAGCGCCGGGCCCTATTCGCGCCCATAGCTGTCGCCGACTCCCCGCCACCGCCGCGCCTCTTTGGGTTCCTCGTATTGATTCGCGCGGAGGTCTCGCCGAATAAGGGTTTTCACGGTCGTGGATTTGCTGGTGGGGTTTTTACAGATAGTCGCGGAGTTTGGTAAGATCGATCGCCTCTTTACTTTGGATGAAGATCAAAGTTCTAAGTGGTGTCCTTTTGGTTTAAGTTTGTGATTTTGGGCGGGTCTTGAATAGGGAACAAGGGATTGGCATAAGGAATGACCGCTGGAGTTGGTATATCTCGCTGGTTTGTTTTCTTTAATTCGTGTTTGATTTTGGTTATGGTCAGCAATTGGATTGTAAAGGGCAAGAGTAGTTCGGAGGCGTGATTTGTGTGAATAGGTGACTCTTGACCATGAAGGAGGTGATGATAGTGGTTGTGGTGGAATGGTGAGTGGTTTAAAAGGTTAGAGTTGTATTAGGTTGTTAAAAGAATGCGAGTTAAATCAGGTTTAATTGATTAATTAGTTTATAATTAATTAATCAAAGTTTATCAATTGATTTAGTGGGCTAAATTAATTGTATGGATATTTGTGGTAGGAAAAGGATTATTAAGAGGTTGGAAAATTTGGGAAAATTGGAAACAATTTGGGTTAATTGGGATATAAAGGAAATCGATTAATTATTCGATTTGTCGTTGAATTGTATATTTTGTGCTTAACTATAGTTATGCTATATGAGTGTTTCGGCCACAGTGTCCCCAAATCGTGACGATTTGGTTCTTTTTGCGATATATATTCAAAGTGTATTTTGACTTAACTTTTAGATTAAGTCAAATTGATATGCTAGTTAGGATAGCTTACAATAACTTTTTCATGTTTATATGCCCGATATACTTTTGTGCCTACTAGATACATGCATGTGATAGGATATGATTATATTTCGTTTGATTTGGATCATAGTACATGGATTAGGATATGTATATATGGTTGTACATATCATTCGAATAGGTATATTATGAGTAGGATTTACATGCTTTAGTATCATGCACCATTTTCGCATGATTGCATGCTAGCCGACGGGGTTCCATTATTGTTGAGCCCGCATTAGTTACATGGCTCGCATACACCGCCACTCATGGGTTAGTGGTACATCGAGGGTGTGCGCTTGCTCTCACCCGGTCCGCCATGGGTAGCGATGAGGCGGTAGAAGTGGCAGGGATCCTCCTCCGGTCTATGACACCGGAGAGAGCTTAGCTCCCACTATGTTTGGGGCAGGAGGATAGGTGTACTGATAGCATCCTCGTCCACTTGGTCACCAGAGGATGGGCAGAGTGCATTGTCATAGCCCTACCCACTGGGCTACCATTGCGTGAGGCCGATCAAGGCCAGGTGACCATGTTTATGCACGGCATGCACTTTGCATGGATTGCATTTGTGTGTTCTGCATTTTATTGATGCCTTGGATGTGCATATGATTGTCATGCATACAGGATACATGTTTATATATGGTCAGACTCTATTACTTCTAGTCGTACATGCTCCTATATCGGAGGTAGGAGATTGGGTAAATCTGATCATTTTGTATTTCTTGCTTGCATACCCTATTTATGTGAGACTGTACTGGCATGATATTTTTATTGTTAGCTATACCTTACTTTGCATATCTACTATACTCGCAGAGTTCTTTGAACTCACCCCGTTGATTTATATCTATTTCAGGATGAAGCTGTCAGGAGAGTGCAGCTGCCGGACCCCCACTCGTCGTAGATGTTTTATTTTTGGATATTTGCTTTATGGTTTGGATATTTTGGTTAGAGGATATGTATAGGTTTGGAGATTGATTTTGTATTTGGATTTTTGGTGTTCTTATGGACTTCTATTCGGAGTTTGTTCTGGATTGGATTTTGGTTGAGTATTCCTGCCCTGATGGCAGAAGGGGTAGGTTTAGTTATGATATTCTTTTGTGTATATCATTTGATTGTTGGCCTGAGGCCTGATTTATATAACTGCGTGTGAGTTTGGATTCCGGTCGTGTTGACCGATGTATAGTGGCCGTGTAGGCCTTGTATGTAAAATTTGGATTGTCACCCGCAGAGATGCCGCGATTTTCGCTCAGCGGGTCTCCTTGGGCGTGACAATTTATTTGTATCGAGCTGTGTTTCGATCCTGGACTCGCGGGTTATGGGCCCACCACGCTTCACCGTGCCACCCCGCCAAGAGGACCTTCTACTCTGAGATCCGGCCAGGCCCATCGCTGAGCCTCGGCCACTCAAGACGGCCCCTACTTATCCTATTGATGTAGCTGCGGCACGAGCTCGGATTCCAGGATTAGCGAAGTCGATGAAAAGCCGGTTCACTGTATTCAGCGGAGAGACTGATCCGAGTGTAGCTCAGTCTTGGATCGAGATGATGGAGCGTACCTTTTACTATATGGTCTGCGAGTGGGAGAAGGCGAGTTGGCGACCTTCCATTTACGAGGTGAGGCCGAGATCCGGTGGGATATGCAGCCCCGATTATTAGCGGCGAGCAGGTTACCGGCGAGATCAGAGAGCTTTGAGAGTCGATATTTCCACGGGCGATCGGATGATGTGACGTCAGATTTTCGAGTCTCTGACGTAATAATCGCCGATGATGGAGTATAATCTGTAATTTAATCTGGGTTAGCGAGTTTGTCGAGGATAGGTCACGATGATGCGATTTGTTCAGTGGACCGATGGGCATCTGAGGTTAGGATGGCAGGATTTGGTAGTTCTTCCTACCGAGAGGCGTTGGATAGAGCTTTGTTGATCGAGTCGGCTCAACAGAGGTTAATACAGTGAAGAGGAAACAGATCGAAGATCTACAGTCGACTCCAGACCAGCATCATCCGGACATCGCCAGAGTGGCCGCAGCCAACCGGGTCGAGTCATTCTGGGGCATCTAGCCTCGTAAATCGTGACGATCTTCACCGGGCCCTCGCGTCTTTTCAGAGCCGAGACCGCCCATTGGCGACACTCATGATTGTGGATCGAAAGAGCATATCATCTCACTGCACCTTGGGACGCTTTGCTATTATTGCAAGCCCGACACATGAGCCGAGATTGTTCGTTGAAGGCTCGATGTGGCTTCCGGTTTCTATTCAGGAGGACCGCTGCGTCGATGCAGACTCGAGAGGGGGCCAGCCCAGACCTTCGCAACGCTCGAGAGGACAGCTCCCTCGCAGAGTCGCTATGGCATTCATGGACAGGAGTACACCGGTTCGCACGGTGTCACAGGTTCGGGCCAGACCGCAGCAGATGCGCCCTCACCATCGGGTATAAGATTATTCGCAGAAGCAGCAGCCTATCATGATCACCGCAGCCTTCGCCACTAGTTCAGATCACCGCGCAACCGCAGAGATACCGCAGGCCGTTATACCACCTTCCTATCACCGTACTACTCTTCGACGGGTCTGTGCTCAGCACATCCACCTTTGGCAGTGATACCACCTCCACCGCCACCGGAGACTGGGCGGATTCATGCGATTACCAGAGAGGATGCGCAGCGAGCCAACGAATCCGTATTTGTGACGGTTTCACTTTATGCATTTTCACTATTATGCTAGTTGATATCGTAGTTCGCATTCGCTTTATTTCTCGTACTTTTATGAGAGAGATCGGTAGACTACGCTAGTAGATCATAGAGATTAGTCGTCTCCCTACCGTCTGGCGATACAATGGATGTTACCCAGGAGGTTCGAGGTTGTCCCTTAGATTTTGGTAACATCATTCTTACGGTAGATTTATTGGTACTGGATATAGTCGAGTTCGACATTATTCTTGTCATGGATTGGCTGTAAGTATATCATGCGACTTTAGATTGCCAGAAGAGTGTTGTCACATTTCTACCTCGAACCAACCTCGTGGATTTCACCGCATCCGGACGATGGTATAGCGACCATATCCGCGATTCAGCTCGTAAGCTTTTATTGCAACGGTTGTCGTGGTTTTCTATTATCTATGATCAATGTAGAAGATACTGGTGACTTCGGATCGCGGACATTCCCTATTGTCCGAGAGTATCAGATGTCTTTCCGGAGGAGTTACCGGTCCGCCTCCCGTAAGGCAAGTGGAGTTCATGATTGAGTTAATACGGGGCCGGGCATCGAAGCTCCTTATCGTATGGCCCCGAGAGAGTTGGATGAGTTAAAGGTTCACCTGTGAACTTTTTGGACAGAGGTTTTATTCGCCTTAGTGCATCACCCTGGGGTTCTCCGGTTCTCTTCGTGAAGAAGAAAGATGGTTCGATGAGACTGTGCATCGACTACAGGCAGTTGAACGCTGTCACTATCAAGAATAAATATCCCCTGCCACGTATTGAGGACTTGTTTGATCAGCTCAGAGGTACATCAGTCTATTCTAAGATTGATCCGCGTCCGGATATCATCAATTAAGGGTTAGAGATTCATTCGTAAGACAAGCCTGCATCGTATACGGACATTATGAGTTTTTGGTAATGCCATTTGGGCTTACCAATGCTCCAATGGTATTCATGGACTTAATGATGAACCGTGAATTTATGGATTTTCTAGATCGGTTCGTCATTGTTTTTATCGATGACATTACGTTTATTCGCTCGAGGAGGAACACGCGCAAAGATCTTCGACTTGTTCTAGATAGGCTCCGGCGGCTATATCACGAAGTTCAATAAATGCGCATTTTGGTTACACTCAGTCGGTTTTCTGGGACATGTGGTTTCGAGTAGAGGTATTTCAGTTGACCCCCAGAAGATCGAGGCTGTCACTAGTTGGGAGCAGCCGAAATCAGTTCAGGAGGTTCGCAGTTTCCTAGGCTTGGCCGGGTATTACAGACGGTTCGTTGAGGGTTTCTCGAGCATTTCTATGCCATTGACACGCCTTACCAGGAAGGGCGTGAAGTTCACGTGGACAGAGGCGTGCGAGACTAGTTTTCAGGAGTTGAAGAGGAGATTAGTGTCAGCACCGATCCTGGTATTACCATCAGGGGACGACGATTTCGTTCTTTATACCGATGCGTCTCTCTAGTGGTTTGGCGCAGATTGATGCGACGGCAGGTAGTTTCTTATGCTTCTCGCCAGTTGAAGGATCATGAGAAAAACTACCCAGTTCATGATTTAGAGTTTGCCGCTATTATCTATGCCTTGAAGATTTGGAGGCATCATTTATATGGTATTACGTTTGAGATTCTTACTGATCATAAGAGTCTTAAATATCTGCATTTGAGAAGGAACTCAATCTCCGGCAGAGGAGATGGATGGAGTTCTGAAGGATTATGATCATCATCACCTACCACCAGGAAAGCCAATGTGGTTGCCGAGACTTAGCCTAAGTCCCGAGGACTTTAGCTTCTTTCCAAGTTTTGGTCACGGATTTGATCTGTGGTTTCTCCGAGTTGAGCTTAGAGGAGCAGGGACCAAGAGCAGGTGTTCTAGTTACCATGGTTGCTCACTGCCTATCCGGACGAGTCCGGGAGGCTCAGCCGTGATCGGCATTTACAATTCATTGGTAGTCGATCACTCGACACAGACCGAGTTCACCCTAGACGAGGAGGGTATTATATATTCGAGGTAGATTATGTGTACCTCACCTCACCCTGCTTATGGAGGAGTTACTACAGAGGCACATCGCCTGATTTGTGATCCACCCAGCGGAACCCGTATGTATCGAGATTTAAAGCATTTGTATTGGTGGAAAGGTATGAAGAAAGACATCATGGATTTTGTAGCTAGATTGATTTGTCAGGTCAAGGCCGAGCACGAGACCACCGGATTACTTCAGGAGGATTCCTATTCCCGAGTGGAAGTGGGATCATATTACTATGGATTTTGTGATGGGTTTGCCTAGACACGCAAGGTCATGACGCGATTTGGGTAGTCGAGACCGACTAACCAAATCCGCAGACTTCTTATCGATTCTAAGACCGACTCTCGATCGGTTGGCGAGCTATATTGTCGGGAGATCATCGATTGCAAGGTGTTCCGCTGAGCATTATATCGAGATAGAGATCCCCGCTTCACGCCTAGGTTCTCGCAAAGTCTCGCAGCAGCTTTAGGCACACACCGGTTTAGTATCGCATTCCATCCGCAGATGAGATGATGAGCGGACCATTCGCATACACTAGAGGATTTCGAGGTCCTGTGTTATAGATTTGGAGGCAATCGGGAGGATCATTTACTGTTAGTGGAATTCGCTACAATAGATTATCATTCGGCTATCCAAATGGCCCCGTATGAGGCATTGTATGGTAGGCAGTGTCGTACACCCACCCTCTGGGAGGAGGTTGGGGAGGCCCAGTTGCTAGGACCCCAGAGAGCTCAGCATGAGGCAGAGTTGGTCCGTACTATCAGACGTAGGATGACAGAGGCGCAGGATCGCCAGAAGAGTTATGCAGATCGTAGACGGAGACCTTTGGAGTTCTCTGTTGGTGATCATGTATTCTGAGTTTCACCCACGAAAGGGGTGAAGAGGTCGACTCGTGGTGTTTGCTTGCTCCCTAGATATATCGGACCGCTTTGAGATTTTGGAGAGGATCGGCAGCTTGCTTATCGTCTAGCGCTACCCCCATCTTTGACGAGTATACATGATGTATTCCATGTGTCTATGCTGAGGAAGTATGTGCCAGATTCTACACATATTCTATCAGATGTATCAGGTTCCATTCAACCTGATGCTACTTACGCAGAGGTTCCGGTACGGATTTTGGATTTCAAGGAACGACAGTTGCGGAACAAGGTTGTGCGACTTGTCAAGGTCGGGTGGAGTCACCACACCGACGAGGAGGCTACTTGGGAGCTCGAGGAAAAGATCAGAGCTCAATACCCCCACTTGTTTACTTAAGATACGTGAGGTATATTTTTAGTACTTGTGGTATTTCTTACTCGTTGTGCATCTGAGTAGGAAATTTGGGGACCAAATTTTTATTAGTGGGGGGATTTAAAAACCCTAAATTAAAAGGCCCAATAATTAAGGAAATAATTCTGGAAATTTTTCGAGATTTTTAGGGAATTTTAGGAATTTTTCTATAATTTTTCTGGAATTAAACGGACTTCGTACGAGATTTTTACGGGGATAAAGTAAACGGGCTTTAGAGGGGTCCATTTAAAGGGGATAAAATACGCACAGTGGTAAACCTAATCTCTATTCTATTTTCCTATTTACTTTCTTTAACCCTCTTTCCCTTTCCCTTCTCAGTTCGTCCAAGACGACTTCTTCTCTCGCGACCACCGGTTCTCTCTCGACGATCGCCGCCGCCGCAACCTCCTCACGGCCATGACGCCTATACCTCCAAAGCACCGAGCCTTCTCGCCCACCGCAGCCTCACTTGTGCACCCACGAGCCGCCGCCTGACGCCTCCTCCGCAAGCGCCGACGAACGCCGCCGCTTTCCCGTGCTCGTGCCGAAAGCCGAGGGTTTGCAAAGAAGCGCCGTGGCGCCCTATTCGCGCTGCCCATAGCCGCGGTTTCGCCGACTCCGCCACCGACCGCCGCGCTTTTGGGTTCCTCACAGATTGATTTGGCGGAGGTCTCACGAACAAGGGTTTTCACGGCTGTGGATTTCACGTGGGGGTTTTTCGCAGATAGTCGCTGAGTTTGGTAAGATCGATCGCCTCTTTACTTTGGATGAAGATCAAAGTTCTAGCGGTGGTGTCCTTTTGGTTTAAGTTTGTGATTTTGGGCAAAGTGGTCTTGAATAGGGGAACAAGGGATCGGCATAAGGAATGATCACGGTGGAGTTGGTATATCTCGCTGGTTTGTTTTCTTTAATCGTTGTGTTTGATTTTGGTTATGGTCACGCGAATTGGATTGTAAAGGGCGCCAAGAGTAGTTCGGTCTAGGCCGTGATTTGGCCGTGAATAGGTGACTCTTGACACCATGAAGGGTATTGATGATAGTGGTGGTGGTGGAATGGTGAGGGTGGTTTAAAAAGGTTAGAGAGTTGTATTAGGTTGTTAAAAAGAATGCGAGTTAAATCAGGTTTAATTGATTAATTAGTTTATAATTAATTAATCAAAAGTTTATCAATTGATTTAGTGGGCTAAATTAATTGTATGGATATTTGTGGTAGGAAAAGGATTATTAAGACGGTTGGAAAATTTGGGAAAATTGGAAACAGTTTGGGTTAATTGGGATATAAAGGAAATCGATTAATTATTCGATTTGTCGTTGAATTGTATATTTTGTGCTTAACTATAGTTATGCTATATGTATGCGAGTTTTGATCGCGAGGCGTGTCCCGATGTGACGATTTGGTTCTTTGCGGATATATATTCAGGCGGGTATTTTGACTTAACTTTTAGATTAAGTCAAATTGATATGCTAGTAGGATAGCTTACAATAACTTTTTCATGTTTATATGCCTGATATACTTTTGGTGCCTACTAGATACATGCATGTGATAGGATATGATTATATTTCCCTGTTTGATTTGGATCATAGTACATGGAATAGGGATATGTATATATGGTTGTACATATCATTCGGATAGGTATATTATGAGTAGGATTTACATGCTTTAGTATCATGCACCATTTTCGCATGATTGCATGCTAGTGACAGAGTTCCATTATTGTTGAGCCCGACTAGTTACATAACACCTGCCCACTCATGGGTTAGTGGTACATCGGAGGTGTGTGCGATTGCTCTGTCGAGCTCATTGGTCCGCTCATGGGTAGCGATGGCGGCGTGGTAGCGCGAGGATCCCTCCTCTGGTCTATGACACCGGGAGATGAGAGCTTAGCTCCCCCACTATGTTTGGGGCAGGAGGATAGGTGTACTCCGACAGCATCCTGTCCACTCGGTCACTCAGGAGCAGTGATGGCAGAGTGCACAGTTGTCATAGCCCTACCCACTCGGCTTCACCATTGCGTGTGAGGCGGCTGACTGGCGTCAGGGGTGACCATGTCATTGGCACGACATGCACTTTGCATGGATTGCATTTTGTATTGTGTTTGCTGCATTTTTATTGATGCCTTGGATGTGCATATGATTGTCATGCATACAGGATACATGTTTATATATGGTCAGGACTCTATTACTTCTAGTCAGGTACATGCTCCTATATCAGGGTAGGAGATTCAGGTAAGTACAGTCATTTTGTATTTCTTGCTTACATACCCTATTTATGTGAGACTGTACTGGCATGATATTTTTATTGTTAGCTATACCTTACGTTGCATATCTACTATACCCGCAGAGTTCTTTGAACTCACCCCGTTGATTTATATCTATTTCAGGATGAAGCTGTCAGGAGAGTGCAGCTGCCGGACCCCCACTCGTCGTAGATGTTTTATTTTTGGATATTTGCTTTATGGTTTGGATATTTTGGTTAGAGGATATGTATAGGTTTGGAGATTGATTTTTGTATTTGGATTTTTGGTGTTCTTATGGACTTCTATTCGGAGTTTGTTCTGGATTGGATTTTGGTTGAGTATTCCTGCCCTGATGGCAGAAGGGGTAGGTTTAGTTATGATATTCTTTTGTGTATATCATTTGATTGTTGGTCTGAGGCCTGATTTATATAACTGCGTGTGAGTTTGGATTCCGGTCGTGTTGACCGATGTATAGTGGCCGTGTAGGCCTTGTATGTAAAATTTGGATTGTCACCCGTACAGAGGAGATGCTGCCGGATTTTCGTCTGGCGGGGTCTCCTTCGGGGCGTGACAGAGATTGACCGAAGCTCAGCTCAACACGACATAAAGCGGCGACGAATGGACAAGGAAGAAGAGACGTCGACGAACTGAGCTTCGCGATCCAAGGTGACTGCCGATCGGGTCGGCATCAAAGGAGATCAGCTGCGGCGACAAAGCAGGGAAGAAAATCGTGCGATGGGGATTTGGGGATCGTGGCGCGGAATCGAAACAGGGGAAGAGAATCGCAGCTGAGAAATCAAGATTTAAAGGTCGGTTCGATTGAGCTAGCTTATGTTTGACCTAGATCTAACCTAATCAACATTTAATCCATCCCTTATTAAATTAAATAATACCAAATGAACTCAGCCCAATGGGCTCAACCCAATATATTCAGCCCAATAAACTAATTAAACCCTATTAACCCACTAATTAAACCCAATTAATTAAAGGGTTAATCCATATAATTTTTTTTTTCGTATCTTACAAAGTAAGCTATGGAGGATTAAACATTTGGCATGCGATGAAACATTAAATCCAAGTAGGTCATAGAGGATTAGACACATGATGTGATATGAGTGAAGCCCATGTGAATCATGAAGGATCAGACATTTAGCATGGGATGAATGTCCTAATAGGTCACTAAGGACTAAATGTTAGACATGTAAATAGAAGCTCTAATTGGTCAAGAAGGATCACATGTTAGGTGTGACACAAGAAGTTCAAAGAAGTCAAGGAGGATGGGATGTTTGACAATGGTGAAGTCTTAGTAGGTCAAGGTTGACTAGATGCTAGATGAGTGAAGTTTTCGTAAGTCAAGAATGATTAAATGCTAAAAGGAAAAATTTCTGGTAGGTTGAGATTAATCAGATACTAGGAAAAGTGATGTTTCAGCCTTGAAAAGACTAAAATAGAAGTATTAGTCAACTACTATAGAATAACAATCAACTAATAAATCGTAAACCCTAAATTCTAGGATATGAGGGGCTTTATGGGAGTTTAAGGGTGTGAGCAATTAGTTATTGGTGTTAATAGTTGACTAATTAATCAATTGAGTGGTGCATTCAATTGATGACATTGTTAAGCAAATAGAATATTTGGAACTTGACTACTTAACTTGACAGACTGTCATTAGTTAATTAATAGAGTGGAGCATGTTGAGACCATTGACGTCGTTAGAGAGGGGTAAATAACGATTCTCGATTTCTTGTTTGTCATGCTTATCTATAAAGAATAACAAAAATATAGCAAAAATGAAAATACAACAGCAAAAAACAACACAAACACAACAAACTGATTTGCGTGGTTCGAAACTTCTAATTACTACTATACAACCTAGTCCTAGTGATACTCCATTATCTCTTTTTTCCTTCTTGGATACCTTCTAGAGGTGGAGAAATCTTTTACAAATTATTTTTGTACAAGTAATATAAACAAATACAAAGATAATGAGAATAAAACACTTTGTAATAATGGATCTTTGCTAGGATTGCTTTTAAATTGTCTTTTGAGGTCTAAAAATGCAACAACACTCTCTTCTAAAACCCTAAAAAACTAGCATAAAAAACTTACCTCGTTGGAGGTAGGAGACAACGATCACAAAATCGAAAGCTCGAGGATGAGGCAGCAAACCTACATCACCTCGTTATGATTAAAACCACGAATACAAAGAATAAAAACAAACTCGCTGCTACCGATGAAGAGGTTGTGAGCTTAGCGTTGCGTCGGCGTTATGACGGCGTTAGAGCTTTAGCATTGTGAGAGAACTTGAAAATAAGATTGATTATCTTAGGGTTCGAGTCCTCCCCTCATTTTATAGACTTGTGCCTTGGAATAAGTCTAGATCCAGATCCTTAACTTATGGATCTTATCACGAGGTGGTACCTTATCTTATCACGAAGTGGCAGCGTCAATCGTTATCTTTTTTGACCTTGCGTATTTGGCTGATTCTTCGCCATCAGTTGACTGATGCCCTTCATCGATCATTCTTGTAACATCGATCGATCGCCGATAAGAGGTTAGCATGGAATATGATAAATATGATGGCTCCTTACCGTCCGATCTCGACCTAGACCTTCCACTAGAAGTCTTAGTCGGATCGCCACCTACGGTTATCCCCGTACAGAGGACACGACCTTACCATCTCTTTTCATACTCGTACTTACCTCTGGTCCTTTATGACCTGTCGCTTTGCTTCCGATCTTCACCTGAGTTCTTCGACTCCATCCGAAGTTCTCCCGGTGTCGCCCGACCACCACGGTTTCTCGATTCGAGATTCTCCGGGTGTCGCTGACCTTCAGCTCAACTTAATCATTCCTGCACACTTAGTTCAACTCATGAGATAATAATGAGACCTTAACTTTGAGTCTTACAATAATCAAAACCTAGGTTCGATTATCTGGTGCCCCTGCACCAACAATCTCTCCATTTTTGATCTATGACAAACTGACACAAAGTTAAGGAAAAATAAAGCATAAAACAAGTGAAGTAAATGATAAACACCTTATCAAAAACTACCCCTTAACCCTAGGTGAGTTTTGACAAAGATATTTTAGTTTTTTAAAATTAAATTTTGTGTTACTCCCCCTTAACTTTCGCTATTCTCCCCCTTTTGCCATAAATAAAAAAAGTATGGTTTATATAAAATAGGGGTTTAAAAATAATATGTTATAAGCATGCGTCTAGAATTATTAAGAATAAATCAACTATAAGTCCAAGCATGCGTCAAATATAACCCTTAGGGTTAGTTTGCTCTCCCCTTTAGTCAAATATATGAAGTATAAGAGATTTAGGGGGCGCTAAACTTTGGCCTAGAGAGTTGTATACTTAGTATTAACCCATCAAAGTTATTCGTTAAGTGCAATTGTCACGCCCCGAGAGCATGCCGAGCCGAAAATCAAACGGACAGCATCTCCCCTGTACGTGGCATTATTTCGGGTTAATACAAGGCTCGTAGGCCCACAATGACAACAATATATAAAAATATACCAAACCACAACAGTATATATATATCAAAACAACTACACACAGCGGAAATGATACAACAATAATACAATCCTATACATGTATACCGGTATGACTAACACATCACAACAATACAAAACTTCGATAAAAATCCGAATATACAACATGTACATCACGAAAACTCCAAAATACAATACACAACGGACGGAAAGCCCAAATACACACGGGAGCCTCGGAGGTGAGATGAGATGTCAGCCAATGGTGCTCCAAGCTGTCACGAAGTCTTCTACCTGTTACCTGGGTGACAGAAAACCTAGGGTCCGTGGGGGGTGGTGAGTAAAACTCAGCAGGTAATAGAAAAATATGTATATATGTCATATCACATGTATTTTCAATAACATACTCTAGAGGTACAACAGGTATATCAACATAGTATATAAATACAAGCATATACCGTCTAACCAAATAAACAACATAAAAATGCAGACATACCTGAAGTCTGCTACGCTACTCTGATCCAACCTGAACATATATCAAACATATATATATATAACAGGAAGAGTAGATCAACTCACAATATACTCTAGCTACAGGTCAAGGTATCTAATGGTCTGTCCAACCCATACCAGTATCCGACACAATCGTATAACCAATGCAAGAAACATGCATGAATATGATGTACACCCAAATGCAGCAAACATAATACAATCAAATGCAACATCACAATAAGCATATATATATATAGACTGCATCTATATATGTATACTAATCACAATCATCCATATATATATATATATATACATGCATATATGTATATATATGGCAATATGCAAAAATGTCATAAGTCGGCAATGCAGCATGCATGGTCATGTCGGCTCACCTTAAAGCTACCACGACCCCAGTGTGGCCTCGGTGGCTCGAGCATGACAACTGTTCCAACTCAACACCAACCACTACTCTCGAGTGGTCGAGTGGGCAGTATGATCGAGTAGCATATAAGCGTAAAGAGCAAGCTACACGATGGGGGTCCCTGCTGTTGGCCACTCCGACAGTCACTACCCATGAGTGATCGAGTGTCACACACGCAGGACTACGACACGCAAATCTAACTACCACCATCTATAGTGGTAGAGTGCGGCACCACAATGCTTTGCCCTCACACGAGTGACTCCTCCTATGAGTAACCGTGGAGGCAGGATGACTGGAGACACTCTCAACCATAAGGGAGACCTCGTCACCGACGTGCATGCAAATGCATGAATGCAATGTCTCCCATACAGACATCCACCATAGATTTTCTATTCTACAGAGAATCATACTAACTAGATCAACGCACTCTCTATCCTGCAGAGAGTCGTATTCAACTGATCATAATACTCTCTATCCTGCAGAGAGTCATACCAATCTAATCGACGCACTCTCTATCTTGTAGAGAGTCGTACTCAACTGATGGACACACTCTCTATCCTGTAGAGAGTCGTACTCATCTGATTATAACAAGCTAGGACCACCGGTCCGTAGCGATACCCTAAGTATCATTCCTCTGACCATTTACACAATACATGTTCGGTGGTAACATACAACCTAAGGGTACTAGAACTAACCCTAGGTTAAAGACATTATCTACCTACGGATGACTTTTTTGTCCAATGTACAATCAGGTTGTCATCCGGACTTTACTATTTGCACTTAACTTAAACAAATTCTAAGTTACTTACATCACCTATATGTATAACTCCTAATCATGATAAAATAAACATGATATCAGCAATGGAGTTAATAGCCAACGATAAAGGATCCAACATACAATAATAAGAGCAGGGTCAAGGTAATATGAACACCTAACATGCTCATATCTATGACTAAATCTGCATGCAATACATCTACCCGAACCAGGTAGGAAATTACCCACCTTCTAAGAAGCTCAGAATAATATCTTCGTTGTCGCGGTCCTGTCTCATATCCACGTCCTGCACATATCAATATTATGATTAAGTGCAAGCATACAACGAATGATCAAATCAAATTCTACATCGACTTCGTATTCCAATCAACTAGATTGATCTAGTTATCTAATTAACCTAATCAATCCTCCACATCAATCCCTATCAACTATTAGACCAATTAACAAATTAATAGTCTAGCTATAGATCGCACATTCTCATCCATGCACTTAAATCACAACTCACCTTGATTAATTATACCCGTACAACTTCTTGCCCCAATCCATATCTATTCTGTATCAAACAACCAAATTAAGGCAAGATCAATTCCAACCCTGACAATCACAAGGTACCACAACTATCACAAGATCATTACCCGATCTACAATCTTTTGAAATTAAAGTTCAAGTAACACAAAGATAAGGCACATCGATTACCTGAAGGTTGAAGGGTAACCAAAAACTGAGTGGTTAGCATCAAGCCTTGAAGCATTCTGTGTAGGTGATTAACACAGCAAACGACGACAAAATTGTTAACCACTGTAAGGTCAAGCTCCCCTTGATTTTCTTCGATGCATAATTTGCCCCATCTATTACTGTCTCCCTTATTCAATAAATTACAGAATCGCAATAACCCAAACGAAAGAGCAATCAAGATATTTACCCTCACTTAGGATCCATCGGCGGTGTTTCACCCCTAATTGCCTTTGTTCGTCGGAAGAAAACCATTGCTGCCCTAATCCCAAGTTGGAGTACTGCCCAAGGAAACGAAATTAGTGAGAAATGGCTTCTCATCCGAAATTGAGAACATAACGACACCTCACCTTGCTCTGGCAGAGATCGAGAATAGCAACTCTCGATCAAGACCCGGTGCAGCTGCCACCGACGGTCCTCCTTCCTCTTCTCCTCTGCTCACCGGCTTCGAATCCCTTGTTACTGCGACAATTGCAAGCAAAATCCCCCCCCTTTTTTTTTCCCGGCTCACTGCTACCCAGATATCTGATCGACCACCTTGTCGCTTCCTACCACCAGCCTTGCTTGCTCCGGCCACGATCGCAAGGGCAAAGCTAACTGACACCGCTGATTTCAAGCTCCCACCACAAGGCTCACTGCCGACTCATCCCTGGGCTCCGCCAAGACCGGTTGTCGTTGCTCGCCGCTAGGAAAAAGAATAAGAGGTCGACTGCGGCGAGGAGTAAGGACACGAGAGTTGAGTCGCGAGGAAGAAACGCCGAGAGGGAGAAGAAGAGAGATCGGCAGCGGTTTTGGAAGAGAAAGAGAGCGTCGGGGAAGAGAAGGGATTCGACGGCTTTAAGATAATTACCTATTAATTACTCAATATCAGATAGTCTAAACAGGCTTTACAAAATCCTGTTTGCTTTATTCCCATAAAATATCTATAAAACTTCCGTTTAAATCCAGAAAAATTTCTAAAAAATCTTGAAAAATTCCATAGGGTATTCTCCCAATTATCCAACATTTTATTTTATTTTTTTTATATTATTTATTTATTTATTTTTTTCCAGTATTTTATATTCTCCCCCTCTTATAAAAATTTGGTCCCCAAATTTCGTACTAACATGCAAAAATTTATTTTAAGAAAGTTTTCGAAAGGACCACAAACCTTCCTCAAGTGACCAGATGAGACCATCGAGCTCGGATAGTATCTTCCAGCTCCCACATAGTCTCCTCATCGGTATGATGCTGTCATCCAACCTTTACGAGTTGGATGATTTTCGTCCCACTACTGTCGCTCCTTGCAACTCAGGCTCCACCCTGGAATCACCTCGTAAGTCGCATTAGACTGAGGTAAAAATTCGGAACCTCTTTCAGAACATGGTCAGATCGCGGCACGTATTTCCTTAGCATAGAAACATAAAATACGTTGTGAGCACTCGCCAGTGTCGGAGATAAAGCCAATCGATAAGATACACCTCCATAATCCACGACACAAGATCTGAATAGATCCTCCAACGTCTAAATGATACACTGCATCGCTCATCCGTTCGGATGAAACGTTGCACTAAGCCAAGCTCGTGCCCTTAGTCCGTGCAGATTTCACAAAATTCGCGAGGTAAATCGCGAATCTCTATCCGATATGGTACTTAAAAGTACCCCACGCAATCTGATAATCTTTCGGTAATACAACATTGTCGTATGGTCTAACGAGTACGACCCACAAGTAGGAAGGAAATGAGCTGATTTGGTCAGTCGATCCACAATCACCCAAATCGCATCACGTCCTTTACGGGTTCTAGGCAATCCCGTAACATAATCAATAGTGATATGCTCCCACTTCATTCCGGAAGTCAGAATTTTCTAGAGCAATCCTGCGAGTTTCTGATGTTCGGCCTTCGCCTACTGGCATACTAAACATCGAGTAGCAAAATCTACTATAACTCTCTTTATACCATTCCACCAGTATAAACGTTTCAACTCTCGGTACATCTGAGTACCACCAAGGTATATAGCCCATCTCGAATGATGTGTTTTCTATAGCAACTCTTCCTCAAACGCTGCAACTCCAGAACCCACTATCCTTATCAGAGATGGGGAATTATTTTCTCAAAAGAGGAGTCCATCAACTATTCAAAATCCACTCTACCACACACTCTGTAAGTGCATGGAAGACTATAGCGATCATCTCACTTGTTACAAATCTCACTGTTTGCGTACCAGCAACTCTATAGTAGCTACCCAGTAGCTAATCAAAACTCCATGAGCACTTCTGCTCCATATCACTACAAATCCCAATAATAACTACTAAAGTCACGTCATGTACATGACAACCTATCACGTAGTTTCTTAACTATCTTAAGCATAAGGTACGCCTCATTCAACTGCATCGGAATCGCTCCGATCCCTGAAACGATGCATCTGCGTACAACCTCCTTTTGATCCACTCAGAAAGGATTAACCAATACTTGCGTAAAAGTTAACCGTCATCTAGGTCCTGTAAACTGGTTTCACCAGCTTCCGACTAAATGATTTACAACATCATCTTTGTCAAACAAGTATGTGGTATAGTAATGCTAATACATTCTATCCACATCTACAGTACTAACCAAAACATACAAGGAAAACCACCATCTACGGTGGTCGAGTGCGCAACTCCAACTACCACAATCAACAGTGGCTAAATTACGCAACTCCAACAACTACAAAAGGATCCTATCGTGTTCAGGATACACAATTCTCCAATCCAGTGACGACTAAATCATTAATTAGTCTAAACACTTAATCACAACTCATAACAATTCATACAAAGTATGAAATTGTCGTCTTTACACACCTGCATTCTCTTTACTCTACACTGATGATATATCAATCATCACAACGACAATGATAATTGTATGACACCATGTCACTACAATATCAATACTCCAGTCGTAAATCAACCTTAGAGTATACACAGGTGTCCTTTGCTGAACTAAACAGCTCATTTATCCTCAACGTAGGATATTTACTTTCAACAATCATCGCATTCTATCATCGATAATCGATGCATAATTTCAAAGGTTCATCCCTCTTTTATCAAAGAGTTCTGGACCCTTCTCAAGGAGAAATACTGGGATAGATAAATATCTCCTCCAACATCTCTTATAATCACAACTTACGTTCTTCCAATTTCCATAGTGTTTAGTAACACTTATACCAGTCAAATTATCACCCGGTATAGGATCTTCGATACCGAAACTATTTCCGCAATCATTTCAATCGCCTACTCCACTTGCCTATGCAACGACAAGGCTAGTAGTTCATCTGAATACTCTCGGATTATTCGCACCTCTTAGATACATAATCATACCATACTCTCAACAATTTGACCATCCGTAAGGATATGTCTACAGTAAAGGTATGTCTATCCAAATCTAAGGGCATCCCTTAACTTCTTAATTGTTAGTCCACATCTTACCTGCCGGTAGAGATACCACCAACCCACAAGTCGATGTATAGGACCCCTTTTTAATCCAAACTAGAATGTTCTAGATACATATACCTGTAACTACAAGAATCTCTCAACATATTAACCTTGAGGGTAACTAAAGTAATACCCTGAACAATCCATTATCTGTCGATCTGATTCAAAGGCTTCCCGCAGGTCTCGACCTTTCTCCGAAGAGAACTAGATCAGATCCAACAGTTCGCGACAAAGCGGTCGCATTTCTGCAATGAATGATCCTAGGATTTTTCCTAGATCATCCGATCCCATCACTTAATCCTACGAGCTGCAACTGTAGGATACCGAATAGATACGACCATCGTCGTATACTCTCTCCTCAGTACAAATCAACTCACATCTGGAGGTAACTGTTGTTGTCTGTTGAATCTTCTAAGATGTCTTCTGCTGATGCTGCTTCTGTGCTGATCTCTGTTGAAGGGGAGTGTCAAGGAACTCCAACCACACCTGAGGTAGTAGGTTGTTGCTGTTGAGATAACCCAATCTTCAGTGTTGATCTCTGCTGTCGAGACGATACATCATCCTCCCGGAACACCATTTGTAGTCTTCAACTGAGTCTTCAAAATACACCACCTCCTCTGTACTGGTTGCTCACAATAGCATCAGATGAACTGATCCAACGGATATCTGACTTCACGTATCTTCGTGATCTGCACTGCACGCCCACAATCCCTTCGGAGTCTTTGTTCTGATTTTGTTGATATCCATGAGAACATCCTGATGATCCACGACTGGTCTTCTATAATCGAAAAATAGCTCGACGCCTATGACTCCGATCTTACTCCTTTATCCAACAGTCGGAGACTTCTGACTCTATTAAGTTGACCTGCATTATTTGCTTATCGGTCTCCAACTCTTAAACCCTTGTACGGAGTCATTTCTAAACTTTTGTCTCAATCAAACGTCTTCCGGCAGGATCTGGTAAAAGATCCCGGCATCCTTATCCAACTATAAGCCAATAACTCTGGGTGGCTTAAATCATTCATTCATCTTCTTGAGCTATTAGGTGGTCGTAACCTCTGCAAGTCTGACGACTCTGCACAGTACACTATTACTAACCGAGCATCCTTTCTTGAAGCTCAAGAATTCCTTACAATGCGTCACTAAAAGTGACACGGGGAAATACTCTCTTTCAACATCACTAAACCATGATCAAGTGATATATTATTCCCCGAAGATTATTTTCTGCATTTATCACCAAATACCGGCTTGACCCCGATAATGGTATGCAAATAACTCTACTTTCTCGGTATAACTTGAGTTAAGTACTTAAAAGTACTCTCAAAGTTATACAACTCAGTACGAACAACTCAGGGATAAAATCCCTATGAAACTCCGTAACCTAGCCTTCCGCTATCTGCATCACAATAGTCTACAAGTTTGTTCATTACCCACAGGTAATGAGCTGACTAGCACAGTTAGTGGAAATCTCTAAGACTGTAGTCTCTGATTTCCATAATAAATGTGACGACTTGACCCCTATTTTCCAACTCGGTATCAGTCGGCTCTCAAAGGTAAATCACCTTCTCGACACAGGTTCAAGACTCACAAACTTAACAGGTCGTTCCCGTGGTCAACTCATACCATGGTTACAAATAATAACCAACACACTGCAGGTTATTCCCTGGTATAAGAATCTAAATGCATAGCCAACATAACCGGAAGTATAAACCCTAAAGGTCACTCCGGTTGGTCACCTCGGTGGACGACCCCTACTACAAGTCTGCACAGGTGTCATAACTATACTGTATACACCTACTGATCAAGTTTAGATAAATACCTACTAAACCATAAGTTATCAGGAATTCTTACCTCGTCGCTTGAGCTCAGTCACGCCCATCTCATCTCAAAAAATCAAAACCGAATAAATCGACTCCCGAGAATCCAAGACTCGACTCAAAAACAACATTGTATGGCATCGCAGAACCTTGGGCTATGATACCCCTAAAGTTGTCATGCCCCGAGAGCATGCTGAGCCGAAAATCAAACGAACAACATCTCCCCTGTACGTGGCAACATTTCGAGTTAATACAAGGCTCGTAGGCCCACAATGACAACAATATATAAAAATATACCAAACCACAACAGTATATATATATCAAAACAACTACGCACAACGGAAACGATACAACAACAATACAATCCTATACATGCATACTGGTATGACTAACACATCACAACAATACAAAACTTCGACAAAAATCCGAATATACAACATGTACATCACGAAAACTCCAAAATACAATACACAACGGACGGAAAGCCCAAATACACACGGGAGCCTCGGAGGTGAGATGAGATGTCATCCAACGGTGCTCCAAGCTGTCACGAAGTCTTCTACTGCACTGGCGCATGTAAAACCTGTGGTCCGTGGGGGGTGGTGAGTAAAACTCAGCAGGTAATAGAAAAACATGTATATATGTCATATCACATGTATTTTCAATAACATACTCTAGAGGTACAACAGGTATATCAGCATAGTATATAAATACAAGCATATACCGTCTAACATAATAAACAACATAAAAATGCAGACATACCTGAAGTCTGCCACGCTACTCTGATCCAACCTGAACATATATCAAACATATATATATATATATATATATATATATATAACAGGAAGAGTAGATCAACTCACAATATACTCTAGCTACAGGTCAAAGTATCTAATGGTCTGTCCAACCCATACCAGTATTCGACACAATCATATAACCAATGCAAGAAACATGCATGAATATGATGTACACCCAAATGCAGCAAACATAATACAATCAAATGCAACATCACAATAAGCATATATATATAGACTGCATCTATATATGTATACTAATCACAATCATCTATATATATATATATATACATGCATATATGTATATATATGACAATATGCAAAAATGTCATAAGTCGGCAATGCAGCATGCATGGTCATGTCGGCTCACCCTAAAGCTACCACGACCCCAGTGTGGCCTCGGTGGCTCGAGCATGACAACTGTCCCAACTCAACACCAACCACTACTCTCGAGTGGCCGAGTGGGCAGTATGATCGAGTAGCATATAAGCGTAAAGAGCAAGCTACACGATGGGGTCCTCGCTGGCCACTCAGACATACTACCCATGAGTGGTCGAGTGTCACACACGCAGGACTACGACACGCAAATCCAACTACCACCGTCTATAGTGGTAGAGTGCGACACCACAATGCTCTGCCCTCACACCGGTTACTCCTCCTATGAGTAACCGTGGAGGCAGGATGACTGGCGACACTCTCAACCACAAGGGAGACCTCGTCGCCAGCGTGCATGCAAATGCATGAATGCAATGTCTCACATACAGACATCCACCATAGACTCTCTATTCTACAGAGAATCATACTAACCAGATCAACGCACTCTCTATCCTGCAGAGAGTCGTATTCAACTGATCATAATACTCTCTATCCTGCAGAGAGTCATACCAATCTAATCGACGCACTCTCTATCTTGTAGAGAGTCGTACTCAACTGATGGACACACTCTCTATCCTGTAGAGAGTCGTACTCATCTGATTATAATAAGCTAGGACCACCGGTCCGTAGCGATACCCTAAGTATCATTCCTCTGACCATTTACACAATACATGTTCGGTGGTAACATACAACCTAAGGGTACTAGAACTAACCCTAGGTTAAAGACATTATCTACCTACGGATGACCTTTTTGTCCAATGTACAATCAGGTTGTCATCCGGACTTTACTATTTGCACTTAACTTAAACAAATTCTAAGTTACTTACATCACCTATATGTATAACTCCTAATCATGATAAAATAAACATGATATCAGCAATGAAGTTAATAGCCAACGATAAAGGATCCAACATACAATAATAAGAGCAGGGTCAAGGTAATATGAACACCTAACATGCTCATATCTATGACTAAATCTGCATGCAATACATCTACCCGAACCAGGTAGGAAATTACCCAACTTCTAAGAAGCTCAGAATAATATCTTCATTGTCGCGGTCCTGTCTCATATCCACGTCCTGCACATATCAACATTATGATTAAGTGCAAGCATACAACGAATGATCAAATCGAATTCTACATCGACTTCGTATTCCAATCAACTAGATTGATCTAGTTATCTAATTAACCTAATCAATCCTCCACATCAATCCCTATCAACTATTAGACCAATTAGCAAATTAATAGTCTAGCTATAGATCGCACATTCTCATCCATCCACTTAAATCACAACTCACCTTGATTAATTATACCCATACAACTTCTTGCCCCAATCCATATCTATTCTGTATCAAACAACCAAATTAAGGCAAGATCAATTCCAACCCTGACAATCACAAGGTACCACAACTATCACAAGATCATTACCCGATCTACAACCTTTTGAAATTAAAGTCCAAGTAACACAAAGATAAGGCACATCGATTACCTGAAGGTTGAAGGGTAACCAAAAGCTGAGTGGTTAGCATCAAGCCTTGAAGCATTCTGTGTAGGTGATTAACACAGCAAACGACGACAAAATTGTTAGCCACCGTAAGGTCAAGCTCCCCTTGATTTTCTTCGATGCAGAATTTGCCCCATCTATTACTGTCTCCCTTATTCAATAAATCACAGAATCGCAATAACCCAAACGAAAGAGCAATCAAGATATTTACCCTCACTTAGGATCCACCGGCGGTGTTTCACCCCTAATTGCCTTTGTTGGTCGGAAGAAAACCATTGCTGCCCTAATCCCAAGTTGGAGTACTGCCCAAGGAAACGAAATTAGTGAGAAATGGCTTCTCATCCGAAATTGAGAACATAACAACACCTCACCTTGCTCTGGCAGAGATCGAGAATAGCAACTCTCGATCAAGACTCGGTGCAGCTGCCACCGACGGTCCTCCTTCCTCTTCTCCTCTGCTCACCGGCTCCGAATCCCTTATTACTGCGACAATTGCAAGCGAAATCCCCCCTTTTTTTTTCTCGGTGGCTCTGCTGGCTACCCAGATTTACTCCGTTTACCGACCACCTTGTCGCTGCCCTAGCACCACCGGTTCCTAAGCTTGCTCCGGTCGCGACTGCAAGGGCAAGTGCCAACTGGACACTGTCGATTTCAAGCTCCCAGCCGCGCATGCTCACCGTCGACTCATCCCTGGGCTCCACCGAGACCGGTTGTCGTCGCTCGCCGCTAGGAAAAAGAATAAGAGGTCGACTGCGGCGAGGAGTAAGAACGCGAGAGTTGAGTCGCGAGGAAGAAACGCCGAGAGGGAGAAGAAGAGAGATCGACAGCGGTTTCGGAAGAGAAAGAGAGTGTCGGGGAAGAGAAGGGATTTGACGGCTTTAAGATAATTACCTATTAATTACTCAATATCATATAGTCTAAACAGGCTTTACAAAAGCCTGTTTACTTTATCCCCATAAAATATCTATAAAACTTCCGTTTAAATCCAGAAAAATTTCTAAAAATTTCTGAAAAATTCCATAGGGTATTCTCCCAATTATCCAACATTTTATTTTATTTTGTTTTATATTATTTATTTATTTATTTTTTTCCAGTATTTTACAGCAATAATTGAGAAAATAGGTAGCATTTTGAAAAGGTTATGTTTTGTGTATATTATAATTATTCTTTAACATCTCACCCATTCTATGTGTCTCAAAAATGCATTTGCCTTATATGTTTTCTGAGATGATTTTAACTTGATTAAAGTTAGTCAACCTTGGGTTAGATTTTGATTTAACCCTTAGTTCATCAAGTAATCTTTTCAAGAAATTGGCTTCCATGTCGTGGTGAGGCACAGGAACCTTCTTTGATCGGAACAACGACCACTTCCTTAGACAAAGCCAAATTCAAGAAATTGATTACTTGAGTCACTTAAGATTACTTCCTGGTCTAACTAGTTTAGGTTACGATGAGGTAGCTTAAGCTAGTTTAACTCAGCCAAGTACACCAAGCTAGATACGCCTTATCTAACTTGAATACATGAGATGTTGTTTCCCTAATATACTATCATCTCACCGCGTCCTGATACTATGTTGTCAAAGTTGACTAACAATTTGTCCTATCTAGATGTTCTAAAAAGTAAAATAAAATAACTAATCATGCAATGATTTTGCTAAGGAAGCGGATATACTATTTTAGTGTTAGCTCCCCCTAGACCATTAAACCAATATGGTCTATCCACAAAGTGGACTTAATCCTGGGGAATCCAATACTTATTGGTCCTTATATGTGAGTTTAACAAAACCTTTGGGACCCATGCTTGAACTCGTTGATGACTACAATTTACGATAGACATATAAGATCTATTCGTAGTCCTTGAACTAAACCCGAGTCCGACTTTGTTGTACACGACTCTTTGGGTTCCAAGAAGTCGGTTAGTATTCTTAAATCCCAACGTGAATCTTTCCAACCTAGCCTCGAGCTCTTGAACTCATCCTTTCAAGAGAGAATTCTCCTCCTCAGGCTTTTCAACTTGAGTTGAGTTTCCCTCTTGAACTTGACTAGTTAAAGAGGTTAGATTAGCCTCTTGCTTGAGGACTTCAATCTCCTCGAGCAACAACTCGACTCTAGACTCGGACTTAGTTAATTTTCTATTTAACAACTTAATTGCATGATATAAGTTGGCTATTAATGAACGACTTACCTTGATTTTTTCTTTTGACCCGACTTTGAGTCTTTTCTCGAAGTCGTGCTTGGAGTCGGAGTCGGAGTTGGATTCGTATTCGACTTCGGACTCGAACTCGGATTCTACGGATTTCTCCATGAAGGCCAAGTCGTCATCTTGCTTTTCTTCTTCCTCCCACATCGCTTGAAACACTTGCTTTGGTTGCTTGTGTTTTGGCTTCATTTTTGGGCAGTCTGACTTTTAATGCCCCTTCTTGTTGCACCCATAACATGTGTATGTTTTTGGGGGTTTCTTGTTCTTCAATTGCTCCCTTTCTTTTCGGATTATCCTCCGCACCATCTTTACTATCTCAGCCTCTTCTTCTGATTCAGACTCGGATTCGCCCTCGAGTTCGGATCCTTTTTCTTGCTCGGGAGGTGGCTTGCTCTTCTCCTTTCTTCTCTGACCTGCAAGCAAAGCAATATCTCTCTCGGCCCGAACTGCATTAGTATGTTCGTGAAGTTCAAATTCTAAAAAAAGTTCATCTAACCTAATCTTAGATAGATCTCTAGATACCTTATAGGCATCAACCATGGATGCCCACAAGGTGGTCCTAGGAAAAGCATTAAGAGCGTACCTTATTATATCTCGATTGTCTACCTTTTGTCCGATGGCGTGTAGGCCATTCAGGATGTCTTGGATTCGCGCATGGAATTGCGAAGCGGTCTCGTGATCCTGCATCTTTAGATTATACAATTTATTCAATAGTAAATCTCTTTTGCATACCTTAACATTAGATGTCCCTTCGTGTAGCTCGACTAACTTGGTCCAGAGATCTTTGGCGCTAATGAACGGTCCTATCCGATTGAGCTCCTCCTTTGACAAGCCACACTGCAACATTTGGGTTGCTTTTGCATCGACCTCGATTTGCCTCTTGGTTGCATTGGTCCACTTGTCGAAATCCAAAGGCTCCCCTTGATATTGGTGGGTAGAGCAAAGCCAGTTTGGATTATTATTCAAGTCTCGACTTGTGTTTTCAAGAAATACTCCATCCGACATTTCCAATAACAGAAATCATTTCCGTTAAAGAATGGAGGTCAGGTGGTGCTATACCCCTCAATGTCGACCATTAATTATCTTGCAAAACACACAACCAAAAGAAGAGTACCAAGACTTCATCTTGGATTAGTAGTATGGGAGAAAAGAGAATTTAACAAAAAGCTTAAAACTTACGAATCGAAAAACCAAAACGAAAAGAAACTTAAAACAAAATGCTAGATTGGTGGTGGCACCAAATCGTAGCGCCCCCGCTCTGATACCAATTATTGGATCGTAAAAGCATCGCTAGAGGGGGGGGTGAATAGTGAGAGTAAAAACTTCATTTATTTTTATTCGTTCGATTAAAACAAAGAGATGCACAACGAAAAAGTAAAGAACACAAGTTTGTTTTTACTTGGTTCACAACCTAACGGTTGCTAATCCAAGGCCCCGCGATCCTTGATCGCGTACGAAGGGGCAATCCACTATAGAGTCTCCTCCTCATTGGAGGTAGGAGTCAACGATCACAAAATCGAAAGCTCGAGGATGAGGCAATAAACCTACCTCACCTCGTTACAATTAAAACAACGAATACAAAGAATAAAAACAAACTCGCTGCTGCCGACGAAGAGGTTGTGAGCTTGGTGTTGTGTCGGCATTATGACAGCGTTAGAGCTTTAGCGTTATGGGAGCACTTGAGAATAAGATTGATTATCTTAGGGTTCGAGTCCTCCCCTCCTTTTATAGACTTGTGCCTTGGAATAAGTCTAGATCCAGATCCTCAACTTGTGGATCTTATCACGAGGTGACACCTTATCTTATCACGAAGTGATGGCGTCAATCGTTATCTTTTTTGACCTTGCATATTTGGCTGATTCATTGTCATCGTCATCGAGATGTCGATGTCCTTCATCAAATCATTGTATATAGGTTATCACGAAATATGGTAAATATGACGGTTCCTGTCACGCCCCGAAGGAGACCCCGCCAGACAAAAATCCGACAGCATCTCTCCTGTACGGGTGACAATCCCAATTTACATACAAGGCCTACACGGCCACTATACATCGGTCAACACGACCGGAATCCAAACTCACACGCAGTTATATAATTTGGCCTTAGGCCATCAACCAAAATAAATGATAAACACAAAAGAATATCATAACTAAACCTACCCCTTCTGCCATCTGGGCAGGAATACTCAACCAAAATCCAATCCAGAACAAACTCCGAATAGAGGTCCATAAGGACACCAAAAATCCACGAATACATAAATCCAATTCCAGTCCTAAATATATCTTCTAAACAAGATATCCAAAACCAAAAACAAATAACCAAATACACTTCCACGACGAGGGGGTTTGGGAGCTGGACTCTCCTGACAGCTTCATCCTGAAATAGATATAAATCAACGGGGTGAGTTCAAAGAACTCTGCGGGTATAGTAGATATGCAAAGTAAGGTATAGCTAACAATAAAAATGTCATGTCAGTACAGTCTCACATAAATAGGGTATGCAAGCAAGAAATACAAAATGACTGTACTTACCTGAATCTCCTACCCTGATATAGGAGCATGTGCCTGACTAGAAGTAATAGAGTCCTGACCATATATAAACATGTATCTTGTATGCATGACAATCATATGCACATCCAAGGCATCAATACAATAATGCAGCAAACACAATACAAAATGCAATCCGTGGAAATACATGCCGTGCAATGACATGGTCACCCCGACGCCTTGATCACCGCTCACGCAATGGTGGCCAGGAGTGGGTAGGGCTATGACAACTGTGCACTCTGCCATCACTGCTCCTGAGTGACCGAGTGGACAGGATGCTGTCGGAGTACACCTATCCTCCTGCCCCAAACATAGTGGGGGAGCTAAGCTCTCATCTCTCGGTGTCATAGACCAGAGGAGGGATCCCTGCCCGCTACCACGCTGCCTCATCGCTACCCATGAGCGGACCAGCGGAGCCTGACAGAGCAACTGCACACACCCTCCTGATGTACCACTAACCCATGAGTGGCAGTGTGTGCAGGCCATGTAACTAGCTGCGGGCTCAACAATAATGGAACCCCGTCCAGCTAGCATGCAATCATGCAAAAATGGTGCATGATACTAAAGCATGTAAATCCTACTCAAAATACCTATCCGAATAATATGTACAATCAATATGTACATATCCCTAATCCATATACTATGATCCAAATCAAACAGGAAAATATAATCATATCCTATCATATGCATGTATCTAGTAGGCACCAAAAGTATACCAGGCATATAAACATGAAAAAGTTATTGTAAGCTATCCTACTAGCATATCAATTTGACTTAATCTAAAAGTTAAGTCAAAATACCCGCCTGAATATATATCCACAAGAACCAAATCGTCACGACTGGGAACCTGCCTCGTGACCGAAACCTGCATATAGCATAATTATAGTCAAGCACAAAATATACAATTCAACAACAAATCGAATACTTAATCGATTTCCCTTATAACCCAATTGCCCCAAATCAATTTCCAATTCTCCCAAATTTTCCAATCGTCTTAATAATCCTTTTCCTACCACAAATATCCATACCGATCAATCGAATAACACCAAAATCAGCCCAAGTCGACCACAAATCAGGTCCACAACCTTTTACACCCTATGAACGTCCCAAAACACCTTCTATACCCACCTCCAATTTACGGCCTTTTTATCGGAGACTAAATCTCTGTTTCGCAGCCGACCACATCCTCCCACAACCACCATCTACCCAAACCAAATTAACCAACATACCAACAGTAAATAACCCAAAATATACCTGCGATTGAAACCTCCTAGCCGCTTGGTTCACCGGAGAAACGAATCTGCCGCTGCCCTAACTCTTGCTACATAACCTCCGCCCGTAATCACGAAGGGGAAAAAGCGTGGCGGTCCGGTGGTTGCAGCGTAATGGGAAAAGGCTCGCTTCATAGGTAGAGGAAACCGACGGGCGTGGCGAGGCGTGGCGGTGGAGGTCGAGTGGCTGGGTCGACGACCGGCGGAAAAGCGGCGGTCGGCGAGGCGATCTGCCGGCGCGATCCATGGCTGCGGCCGTGGTCGACGACGGGCCGTGGCGTGGAGGCCGATCGCGCGAGGAGGGCGTCGGCGGTTCGTGGCCGTGGAGGGAAGGTAGTGGCGTCAGACGGCGTTGTCGATGGCGGGTGCTCGGCGCTTGGCGGCGGTTGTCGTGCGGGTCGTCGACGGAGAAAAGGGCGTCGGCGGAGGAGCAAAGGAGGGCGTCGGGCGCGTGATGGAACTGCCGAAAGAAGTGTCGCGGCGGGGGAAAAGAAATAAAAGGGAAAATAAAATTTTAGGTTTCCGGTTTAGGTTAATACCCCTTAAATAAAGCCTAGTTATTTTATCCCCGTAGAAATCTCGTACGGAGTCCGTTTAAATCCAGAAAAATTCCGGAAAAATTCCTAAAATTCCCTAAAAATCTCGAAAAATTTCCAGGATTATTTTCTTAATTCTTTGGCCATTTAATTTAATATTTTAAATTTTGCAGTATTTAACATTCTCCCCCACTAATAAAAATTTGGTCCCCAAATTTCCTACTCGTATATTAGTACGAGATGTCCCAACAACCATCTCAAGCATCTGTAGACAAGTCATACCTCAAGTGACCAAGTGGGGTTGCTGATATCCCTTAAAATCAAATCACACCTGCTTCTAGTAGCCCTTCCAAAATATGAATAGTATCTTCATATCTACCCATCTATCATAAGTACCTAACTGTACCCGAGTGGAGCTCTTTATCCGTGACCTGTTAAAAACTTTACCAAAATCCTAAGGTAAATCCTGAATCGCTAGCTCATACAATACTCACAGATACTCCATGAACTGAAAATCGCCACAGTATAACCTATCCAGCGATCCAACAAACTCATCGTATGGATCGAACGAAAATGAACAGACTTAGCTAATCATACTAAGTCCTTTCCGAATTCCAAATAATCTCCCAACACTGTCCATCATACTAGGCTCCCACTTTCCTCTTGGTACAGAACCTTACTGATTATTAGCATTCCACCTTTACTAGTTGACACACTGAACATCAGACTTCCAAATCAACTAAGTTCCACATGACGTTCCACCATGGAGAACATTTCAATACTTACTATTTTCCAGATACAATCCTATACATCTTCAACATATACAACCTATTGAAATCTTCAGCAATACCTATCAAAATATCGTGATCAAGTCTCGTGGCTCTCGGAGTAATGCAAAAGACACTACTTACGGGCAACGACATGCTACCACGACCGGTACTCATAGCCAGTCAAGATGCCATGTAGCTATCTAGCCACCTACTACATACAAATTCCAATATCACTAATTCCGAACCAGTAGAGCAAAAGTACAACTCTATTGTAGATGCTCTCTATCATCACAACAGGAATCTATCTGTTGTTCCCGAATCAATAGTAACTCTTCCTAAATTCAAATGCAACTACACAGTAGCTAGCTAAAACCCCATGAGCATTCTGGCTCCTCACCTATACAAAGCAACATCATATCTGCTAAGTCAATGTCATATATATATGACAACCCATCTCGTAGTTCCTCATTTGACGTAAACATGGGATACGTCTCGATCAACTAAATCAGAAACACTCCATTCTCTGAAACATCGCATCCGCATATAAATTAACTTTCCTTTCACCCGAGAATGATCGCACAACACTGGTGAAAAAGTCAACCATCGTCTGAGTCTTGAAACTAGGTTCACAAGCTTCAGACTAAATAAATTCCATCACCCGTCAGCGGTGTAGTACCACTAGAGCATCCTATCCATATCTATGGTAATAATCAAACTAAATACCAAAAAAAAATCACCATCTACAGTGGCCGAGTGCTCAACTTCAACTGCCACCATCACAAATGATCCAATCGTGTCTAGAATACACGATTTCCCAAATCCCTGGATTACAAAGTCGTCAATAAGTCAAATAAGATAATCCAAAAGCTCATACAATTCATACCAAGTATGAAATTGTCATCGCTACACACCTGCATCCTCTTTACTCTAGGCTGATGATATATCAATCATCCCTACGACTTTGATAATTGTATGACTCCCTGTCACTACAATATCAACACATCAATCATAAATCAATCCTAGAGTATACACAGGTGTCCTATAGTTGATCTAAATAGATCCTCGATCCACCATGAAGGATATTCTTTTCCTTCTACCACTACCGTATTCCATCATCAATAATTGATGTATAACCTCAAAGGTTCATATCTCTTTGAACAACAAGTTCCAGAGCTTCTCAAGAAATAAAATACTGGGACAACAAATATCCCATCCAATACCTCCTTTAATTGGAACTTAGATTCTTCCAATTCCCATAGTGTTAAGCAACACTGATACCAACTAAATTATCCCCTGAAAAATCGTCATTCTAACAAATACCTCTTGGCATCATCAACCTCGCCAATTCTGAAAGACCGATCGATGATGGTATCTAAGCAACTCGATTGGATTACAGTCAATTGAATGACATTGCCTTGAGTACATCACGAGCTTTAACAACCTTGTGCGCTTTATACTAGCCCTCAGCCAACGCACTATAAGTAAAAAAATATTAGGCTCATAAAAATATCATTACCTCAGTACCAAATAAAATATCACCCAGTAGGGGATCTTCGATATCGAAAACTATTTCCGAAATCCCTCCGGTCACCTACTCTACTTGCCTATACAGCGGCAAGCCTAGAAGTTCATCCGACACTACATCTGATTACTCTCGAATTATACAGGCATCCGAGAGACATTCTTATACATCATGTCACAATCATAACCTCCAAGATAATATCCAGATATCCACATCATATCAACTAAGTCAACTATAAAACAACTAAGTAAACTCTCCCACCATAATATAACATTTCCATCAGTCAACCTCTAAACATCCAAAATCAATATCATACCCTTGTGATAATCATCACAGTAATCATCTCAACATCTCACCTATCAGTGGAAACACTATTAATCCACATGATCCAAATATGAAAATCCTTTTAATCTTATCTGTACATATTTTAACCACAGATATCTGTAAACATCTGTATCTCTCAATATATCCTCAAGTAAGGTAAACTATAGTAATACCTCAATGACCAATCCTTCAACCATCTACAACTCCTTTCGAGTAAAGATGTAAACTCATCCAACTTCTGCTCTTAATGGATTCCCTATTTCACAGTGATCTAGAAAAAGAATTCGATAACTGTATGAATCTAGGTGTATACACCTCTTCCTTTCCTTTTCTTTAAGAACCATACAACCAGCCTCATATCTCCACAAGTGTACAAACTACTTCTAATAGCGACATATATCTGAGGAGAAAACTTAAATCCATATTCCTGTTTTCCACTGGGAAATGAGTTGTTTCATCAATCTTTTATTCCTGAGACAGAGCCTTGATCACCACCAAAATAAACTAAAATTCCAACTAAACCCTCAATCACTCAAGAGGTTGTAAACCTCCATCATCAACATTAAGTTACCATCTCTAGCAACCAACATAATCAATATCGAACATCAACATGGGAACGAAATAATGTCACATGAATTCAGCTAGAAAAGCACGTTCACGACTTCTACCGTTGCCTTATCCGAAGTGTAGGTTATTATCACTAGATTGACTACACTATTCTCTTGAGACCCTTGTTGCAGTCATTTTTATAAATATGATTCACCCTAATGCCTCCCGATAGGATCTGATGGAAAAATCCAACTATCCTAATCCAAATATAAGCAAATAAATTGGGGGTGATCGAAGGCAACTCAATCACTATCTTAAACCATTAAGTGGAGGGGGTAAACTCTATAGTGAACTCCATTAACAATTGATCACTCAACTTAAGACTCAAGAATTTCCCAACAATGAGTCATACAAAATAACCTGGAGAAATACTGTCTCTCAAAAACATCCTGAACCCATGATCCCGTAATGGGTTATTTCCTCAAATAAATTCCTTCTACATATTCCACTAAGTAACAACTTGATCATTGTCATAGTAAGAAACTAACTCCACTCTCCCTATATAAATACTAATTAGGTAATTAACAAGACTCAATGTTATTACTCTAAGGCTCTGCCGCCAAGGATCAAAATCCCTATGGAACTTCATATAATCAAACCTCCAATGTCCGTGATCAACAATAGTATACATTCTTGTCCAATACCCCACAGGTAATTATCCGCCTAGCATAATCGGTGAAAATCCCTAACACGTAGTCCTTGATTTCCATAACCATAACCAATGACTTGACCACTTCGTCAAATTTCGGTCACTCTCAAAAGGCAATGCATCTTTTCGTCGTCCAAGACTCACAAACCGAATAAGGGTCAACTCCATCTACGATTACAAATAGTGACCAACACACTTAAATGTTATTTCCTGTTATCCACTAAACACATAGTCAATCTAACCTGGAGTATAAACACTACGGCAACTCCGGCTGGGCACCTTGGTGGGCGACCCCTACTACGAGTCTGCACATGAGTCAAAACTCAATAGACCCTTTCTGACAACTCCATAACCAGAGATCTCACTGTCCTCTTGCGTGGTTACCCTGCACCACGTCTCAGTGCAGGAGTACGCCCACCTCATCTCATATCTGTTAAATTATGACATTTGTTACTAGAACAGATATTACTAGAAGTAATAACATATAAAATAAATCATCATACCTATTTTGCCGCAGGAGAGGTTTTGTCGCTGCCAAATCCCCATATTGACCTCGTCATAAATCCTCGAATTCCGAAATATAAAAATCATCGGAAATCCATACCAATCCAAAATTTCTAAATTACCTCGTAAAACCTGCCAAACGTGGTGAACTCCGAAAAATCCAAAAAAAAAACCCCCCTAGGAACTCGAAAACCTAGGCGCTCTGATACCAAATAAATTGTCACGCCCCGAAGGAGACCCCGCCAGACAAAAATCCGGCAGCATCTCCCCTGTACGGGTGACAATCCCAATTTACATACAAGGCCTACACGACCACTATACATCGGTCAACACGACCGGAATCCAAACTCACACGCAGTTATATAATTTGGCCTCAGGCCATCAACCAAAATAAATGATAAACACAAAAGAATATCATAACTAAACCTACCCCTTCTGCCATCTGGGCAGGAATACTCAACCAAAATCCAATCCAGAACAAACTCCGAATAGAGGTCCATAAGGACACCAAAAATCCACGAATACATAAATCCAATTCCAGTCCTAAATATATCTTCTAAACAAGATATCCAAAACCAAAAACAAATAACCAAATACACTTCCACGACGAGGGGTTTGGCGGTGGACTCTCTGTGACTTCATCCCGAAATAGATATAAATCAGCAGGGTGAGTTGAAGAACTCTGCGGGTATAGTAGATATGCAAAATAAGGTATAGCTAACAATAAAAATATCATGTCAGTACAGTCTCACATAAATAGGGTATGCAAGCAAGAAATACAAAATGACTGTACTTACCTGAATCTCCTACCCTGATATAGGAGCATGTGCCTGACTAGAAGTAATAGAGTCCTGACCATATATAAACATGTATCCTGTATGCATGACAATCATATGCACATCCAAGGCATCAATACAATAATGCAGCAAACACAATACAAAATGCAATCCGTGCAAAATGCATGCCGTGCCAATGACATGGTCACCCCTGACGCCAGTCAGCCGCCTCACACGCAATGGTGAAGCCGAGTGGGTAGGGCTATGACAACTGTGCACTCTGCCATCACTGCTCCTGAGTGGCCAGGTGACAGGATGCTGTCGGAGTACACCTATCCTCCTGCCCCAAACATAGTGGGGGAGCTAAGCTCTCATCTCCCGGTGTCATAGACCAGAGGAGGGATCCCTGCCCGCTACCACGCTGCCTCATCGCTACCCATGAGCGGTCCAGCGGAGCCTGACAGAGCAACTGCACACACCCTCCTGATGTACCACTAACCCATGAGTGGCAGTGTGTGCAGGCCATGTAACTAGCTGCGGGCTCAACAATAATGTAACCCCGTCCAGCCAGCATGCAATCATGCAAAAATGGTGCATGATACTAAAACATGTAAATCATACTCAAAATACCTATCCGAATAATATGTACAATCAATATGTACATATCCCTAATCCATATAGTATGATCCAAATCAAACAGGAAAATATAATCATATCCTATCATATGCATGTATCTAGTAGGCACCAAAAGTATACCAGGCATATAAACATGAAAAAGTTATTGTAAGCTATCCTACTAGCATATCAATTTGACTTAATCTAAAAGTTAAGTCAAAATACCCGCCTGAATATATATCCGCAAGAACCAAATCGTCACGCATCGAACACGCCCGTGGCCGAAACCTGCATATAGCATAATTATAGTCAAGCACAAAATATACAATTCAACAACAAATCGAATACTTAATCGATTTCCCTTATAACCCAATTGCCCCAAATCAATTTCCAATTCTCCCAAATTTTCCAATCGTCTTAATAATCCTTTTCCTACCACAAATATCCATACCGATCAATCGAATAACACCAAAATCAGCCCAAGTCGACCACAAATCAGGTCCACAGCCTTTTACACCCTATGAACGTCCCAAAACACCTTCTATACCCACCTCCAACTGTTCACAGCCTTTATCGGAGACTAAATCTCTGTTTCGCAGCCGACCACATCCTCCCACAACCACCATCTACCCAAACCAAATTAACCAACATACCAACAGTAAATAACCCAAAATATACCTGCGATTAAAACCTCCTAGCCACTTGGTTCACCGGAGAAACGAATCTGCCGCTGCCCTAACTCTTGCTACGGCGAACCTCCGTCCAGAATCACAGCAAAGGGGGAAAAACAGCGGCGGTCCGGTGGTTGCAGGCGTAATGGGGAAAAGGAGGCTCGGCGCTCGTCGTCTAGGGTAGAGGAAACCGACGGCGAGGCTGTGGCGGTGGAGGTCGGCGAGCGCGGCTGGGGTCGACGACCTGGGCACCGGGAAAAGCGGCGGTCAGAGGCGAGGAACAGTCTGCCGGCGCGATCCTGTCGCTGCGGCTGTGGTCGGCGACGAATTCCGTGGCCGTGGAGGCCGATGCGTGCGGAGGAGGGGCGTCGGGCAGTTCTGTGGCCGCGGAGGGAAGGTAGTGGCGTCGGGAGCGTTATCAGGCTCGCGCTTCGTGGCGACGGAGAAAAGAAATAAAAGGGAAAATAAAATTTTAGGTTTCCGATTTAGGTTAATACCCCTTAAATAAAGCCTAGTTATTTTATCCCCGTAGAAATCTCGTATGGAGTCCGTTTAAATCCATAAAAATTCCTAAAATTCCCTAAAAATCCCAAAAAATTTCCAGGATTATTTTCTTAATTCTTTGGCCATTTAATTTAATATTTTAAATTTTGCAGTATTTAACAGTTCCTTACCGTCCGATCTCGGCCTAGACCTTCCATTAGAAGTCTTAGTTGGATCGCCGCCTACGGTCGTCCCCGTACAGAGGACACGACCTTACCATCTCTCTTCATACTTCTACTTACCTCTGGTCCTTTATGACCTATCTCTTTGCTTCCAGTCTTTACCTGGGTTCTTCGACTCCATTTGAAGTTCTTCCAGTATCGCCCGACCACCACGGTTTCTCAACTCGAGATTCTCCGGGTGTCGCTGACCTTTAGCTTAACTTAATCATTCCTGCATACTTAGTTCAGCTCATGAGATAACAATAAGACCTTAACTTTGGGCCTTTGCCATAATCAAAATCTAGGTTCGATTATCTGGTACCCCTGCACCAACACTCCTCAACATCAATCGATTGATATCTAAATAGTTAAGTCCCTTAGTTGAGCTCTTAACTTTCTATTCACTTGAATAGTGACATCAATCAACTGATGATGATCAGTCGAGTCAAACATCCATATTCCAAATTCTTTATTCACTTGAACAGTAACATCAATCACTTTCCACTCTAGTAATTGACTAATGATGATAAATCAAGTTGAACAACTAAGTTTCAAACTCTCTATTCACTCAAATAGTAACATTAATCAATTGCTAATCCTAGTAATCGATTCATCATGCTCAAAACTCCATAAACTCCCTCAAACCCTTAATCATGGGATTTACGGTTCATCATAAATTGCTACTCCGTAAAAATAAGCCGACACTCCTATTTCAACCTTTCCAAAGATGAAACCTCACTTTATCTAGTCTCTGGCTGACCACATCCTACCAGGACTTCTCTTGCTTAGTAACTGATCATCCTTAAGTTGCTAAGACTTCACTCGCCTATCATCCCATCAATCTTGACCTATAAGGACTTTATCATCAAGGAACTTCCAATACTACTGTTTGGACTTCCCTTCTAGTGTTAAGCATCTCATCAACCTGTCATTCATGACCCACTTGGTCTTCACCTCTCATGTCAAGCATTCGGTCCTCTTTGACCCACTTAGACTTCTGTCATCTTATTCAAAGATCAATCTGAGTTTGGTCACCCTTAACCAATAATCTTTCTCTTGAAACCATCACTCAGTTATCAACAAATATTGCTCAAACATCAAAATTCAACTCGAACTTGGTCAACCTTAACTAGAGATCAATTGCATCTCTCTCTTTTTGATATTTGATAATATATTTAAGTTAGGCTAACCGATTATCCCAATCTCCCACATCTTATGTCAAAATAAAGGTTTCCTAACTTAAACATTTTGTTCTTCCCTTTTGACATACATCGACAAGTTTCTATAAAATACAATTCCTTCTTCATTCACTAATAATTAAAGTCCTTCATCCTTCCCCTTTCATACCTAAGTCAATTTTTATACCTTTAAGGTGGACCTCACCTTCAAACCATGCTCTCTCTTGATTATTACACCCATAATGGGTCGAAGTTTCTCTAAATCATGAGGTCAAAAGCTTAACCTTGAATCTTAACCTCTCCCTCAATGTATCAACCTACATAGATATACATTCCAAATTGCATTTCTCCCCCTTTTTAGTTATACTAAGAAAAGTTTTCCTTTGAATGTGACACAGGTGGGGTAGCAGGATAGTGAATCCTTCTACATGTGAAATTAGAAGAGAGGGGCAGAGAGAATCGAAGAGGAGGATACTCACAAACGAAAAGGATATGCCTCTAGGTTTAAACAAAATAAAATATTATTAACCAAAAAATCAATAAATTATAAGAGTCTGAGCTCATGTTTAAATATGCTAGGAAAGGAGAAAAATTCGAACGAGTAAGAATTTTTTTAAAAAACTAAATAGGAAAAGCAAAAAAAACTAAACAGAAATTTTTTAAACCTAAATATAAAAAATTTAAAACTAAATAGAATATTTAAAACAAATAAAAATAAAAATAAAAAATAATGAAACCCTAATTTATCCAAGTGGCGGTGGCGACGCTTCATGGTTGTGGTATGGACCATGACTGTGGAAGTGGCCATGGACAAGCCATAGTTCTTACTAGATATCCCTCTTTAAGCTGCTGAATAGTCCACCCATGGAGGTGACCACGGGTAGGTAGTGGTAGCTTCTGTGAGCTCCAAGTTGCCTTGTTCCGATCTAGAATGAAGCATATCTGTGTCAGGGGGTCTTGGAGGTGTTGAAATTCTCATTTGAGGGCTTAATTTCTCTTTGACATGACTTAGAAGAATGCATGGTCATTCCATAAAAAGATAGTCAATTGAGCTATTGGATGCTCCCGCATTAGATGCCTAGGGTTGAAAAGAACTCATCCTCGAGTTCGAACTAGTGTCATCACCTTCTTTGGCATAAGGAATCATGCTCTCTCGGATGTATCCTCAGTCCACTAGTTTTCATCACATGTTGCTTGGTTGGTAAATCTGGACATAAGTATAAGATGATGCTCGGGCGAAGTAGTAGGGCATAGGTTTTTTTTTCTTGTGTGACCACCTCTAAATACTAGAGTTAAGAGATACCAAAATAGGAGTGGAATCCTCTTGCCGAGGTGCTAGTACAATCTTCTGACCTTCGATATAGGGGCTCTTTCATCCATTATGGATAGCTTCACGATCGTGCTGCTAAGGTGGATCCAATAATATGTATCATGCATCTATCACTTCGTCCTTAGGAGTGAGAAGATTCTTACAAGTAATAATCACCTCGTCAACATTTTCCTTGTCTTAGATAGGGTCTTTCATGTTTTCTTCAATTATCTCGTCAATATTATTATCATCGTAGATGGGGTCTTCCATTACCTCATCAACATGGGGAGTTACCCCTAGAGTTAACCTTGAGAAGACCCAAATAACCAAGGCTTCCAAGCCTAGAAGGGTCATTAGGAAGATACTTAGGAAAGTCATCCCTAGTGAGTATCTAATTAACCCAAGGAGCTCCAATAGGTATTAGGTTTTTAGGAGCATGATTCCTTCACGCTAGATGGGTTTAGAGTGTGTCAATCTTGAATGGATAGGTAGTTAACCTAATCATGGTAAAGGTGGTACTTTAGGATATTTTTGAAGTATTGTAATACTTTGAAAATGAAATTGGAATTTAATTCTAAAAGATCTTAGGATGTGCCAATAAAATTTGAGAAGTTTAAAAAATTAATCATAATTGACACAATTAGATTTTAAAGTTATAGTGTGCCATTTTAGATTTTTGGCACACTTGAGGGAAATTGGGCTATATGGAAAATTAGTAAAAATTTTAACAAATGACAATTAGGCTTGAAATTTAGGTATTCTTATACCTTTATATGTTATTTGTCATATTTTGTTTGTCATATGTCATGTCATGACATCATGCTTCATATAATTATTTAAATGACATGATCATGCTTAGAGTAATATATGTCATGTTTGTATTTAGGTTTATATTTAGGCCATGATATCATGATTATTAGCAAATGTTTTAAATTATGCACATGTATTATGCCATGATCATATTCATACATTTAGGATAATTAAAATGAAATTAAGGACAATAACATGATTTGAAGTCCCATGATAAGGGAATCAAATAGAGTTGCCTAGATAAAATGTATGAACCCTTAGATTAGAAAAAAACAAAACCCACATCTCCCAAAGACCATAAGGAAGACGTGTGTGTATTGATACACCTTAAACACATGCAAGATATTAGAAAAATGAGTTAAGTTCATAGTGCATAGATGTTGCATCTAGATAAACTCAAATTCATAATATGAAATTAAGGAATCATAAGGAAAGCTAATGTACAAGTCATGTACATCTAGCCCACAGACAATGGTTCAAAATAAGGTTTTGAGAACATTTTGAAATTATTTTGAAAAACCTTGGTGAAGTCTATCTTTTGATAGCAATCACTATTGAAAAAATTGAAACAATGTTAGACAAAAATATTGAAATTTTCAATGCTTTTGAACTTTATAACAATATCTTAATTTAATGAGTATTTTATTATGAAAATATTTTTCACTCATTGTATTTCATGTAAGTAATGTACGTATGAATTTTCAAGATTTTTAAAATTACATATAATTACTTATGAATTTTTGAAATTCGACTGAAAATTTTGATTTCTAAAAAATCAGAGTCCAATCGTGTCACGCCCCAAGGGAGTCTCCGCCAGACGAAAATCCGACAGCATCTCCCCTGTACGGGTGACAATACCAATTTTTTTATACAAGGCCTACATGGCCACTGTACATCGGTCAACACGACCGGAATCCAAACAACACACGCAGATAATAATAAGGCCTCAGCCAACAAATCTAGGCAAACAAAAGTCTACACTAACTAGACTTACCCCTTCTACCATCTGAGCAGGAATACCCAACCAAACCAATCAAAATAAGATCCGATCAATGGTCCACAAGAACCCCAAAAAAATCCACGAGTACATAAATCCATTTCCAAGCCTAAACATATCTTCTATACAAAATTCAAACCATAACTCAAACAACTAAGAAACTGTCACTACGAGGGGGGGATATGACAACTGGACTCTCCTGACAGCTTCATTCTGAAATAAAAATAAAACCACGGGGTAAGTTCAAAGAACTTAGCGGATATTAGTCGATATGAATAGCAAAATATAGCTAACAATACTAATCATGCCAGTACAGTCTCATATATATGGTAAGCATGAAATAAATGCAAAAGGACTGTACTCACCTGAATCTCCTACCCTGATATAGGAGCAAGTGCCCTACAATAAGAGTCATCACCATATACAAACATGTATCCTGTATGCATGACAATCATATGCAACATCCAAGGCATCAATACAATAATGCAGCAAACACAATACAAATGCAATCCGTGCAAAGTGCATGTCGTGCAAATGACATGGTCACCCCGACGCACCACCGCCACACGTGATGGTGAAGCCGAGTGGGTAGGGCTATGACAATGCACTCGCCATCATCGCTCCGAGTGGCCGAGTGGACAGGATGCCGCCGTGAGTACACCTATCCTCCTTCCCCAAACAGAGTGGGGGAGCTAAGCTCTCATCTCCCGGTGTCATAGACCAGAGGAGGGATCCCTGCCCGCTACCACACTGCCTCATCGCTACCCATGAGCGAACCAGCGGAGCCTGACAGAGCAACTGCACACACCCTCCTAATGTACCACTAACCCATGAGTTATGTAATCGGCCATGGCTCAACAATAATGGAACTCCTGTCACCAAAGAGATGCAATCATGCAAAAATGGTGCATGATACTAAAGCATGAAAATCCTACCAAAAATATCTGTCTGAATAATACGCACAGTCAATAAGTGTGTATCTATGATCCAAGGAACAATGATCCAAATAAATCAGGGAAGATAGAAATCATATCCTATCCAATGCATGTATCAATAGGCACAAAAACATACCAGGCATATAAGCATGAAAATTATTGAAAGCTATCCTAACTATCATATCAACTTGACTATATCTAAAAGATAAGTCAAAATACCTACCGCTATAATGATAGTGAAAACAACGAAAGCTACGACCTTGGACTCGCCTGCGGATCAAACTCGTGATGCAAAGATAACTATTGTTAAGCACAAAAAATGCAATCCTCCGCTAAATCGAATACTTAATCGATTCCTTACATAATCCAATTAACCCAAATCAACTTCCAATTTCACTAATTTATTCAACCCTTTCACAGCCTACCACAACCACCCAAATAGAGCACCTCAACCCTCATAGCCGATATCACCCAAATGGACTCGTATAGCCCTCTGAACCCACAACAAACTCCAATCACAGCAGCACAACAACACACACACTACCATGCCCTCATTACAGCCCCGTCATAGCCTCACCAAATCCCACAGCAGAAACTCCACATCGGTGCTCAGCCGTTCAAAAACCTCACAGCCACCTATACATCACTGAACAGTAAATAAACTAGACGAAAAACTAGGTATTTACCGAAAACTCCACTCTCGCCGGCGACACCGAGAGCTTGCGGCGGCGATCCTGTGGCTGTAAACACTGGGGAAGAAGAAGCAGCGACTGCTGGTGCGCCCGAGGGGACAGAACAATGGCAACTCGATCGCGGTGGCGGCAGATGCAGGGAAGGGCAACGTTAGTGGCAAAGGAGTCGACACGTGCGACTGTGGACGGCGAGGCTACTCCCCTCGCTGCCGCTCGCAGAGAAAGATGAACGAGAAGAAGTCGCTGAGAAGGAAAAGACGGCGAGCCGAGGCAGCAGCGCTGGGGTGAGGCGCAAGGCGGCGATGCTTGCGAGAAAAAGTGACCACAAGGCTCGAGCGACAGCATCGGCAAGGCTGTGGCCTGGCCGGAGGACGACCGACGCTGGCAGAGAACGACACGCGGTGTGTGCGCGTGGGAGGTCGATCGACTGTGGCGAACAGCGGCGGCTCAGGTGATCAGCGGCAGAGGAGTCGGGGTGCTACGGGGCGCTTCGAGCGAAAGCTACGAGCGACCGTGGACGGTCACAAGGTGGTGGCAAAATGTGAAGGGCGACGGCGTGCAAGTTGCCGACGCGAGAAAAGGAAATGGAAAGGAGGTCGACGGCAGTTCGCGAAAAAGATGAGGCACAAACGGCGGTTCGTGAAGAAGGCGACGCACGGGTAGGGAAATTAGGTTTCCAATTTAGGCTTCATTAAACACTAAGTTTTATTTTTTTATAACCCCTTAGAAATTTAATTATCCCCGTAATTATCTCGTACGGGTTCCGTTTAAATCCAAAAAAAATTCCTAAAATTTCCTAAAAATCTCGAAAAAATTTCAGGATTATTTCCTTAATTATTTGGCCATTTAATTTAGTATTTTTTTTTAGTATTTAACATTCTCCCCCACTAACAAAAATTTGGTCCCCAAATTTCCTACTCAAATGTATCTCGAGTAAGAGATACCACAAGTACTGAAAATATATCTCACACACCTTAAGTAAACAGGTGAGGGAATTAAGCTCTGATCATTTTCCTCAAGCTCCCAAGTAACCTCCTCATCGGTGTGGTGACTCCACCCGACCTTGACAAGTCGTACAATCTTGTTTCGCAACTGTCGTTCCTTGTGATCCAAAATCCATACCAGAACCTCTGCATAAGTAGCATCAGGTTGAATGGAACCTGACACATCTGATAGAATATGTGTAGAGTCTGGCACATACTTCCTCAGCATAGACACATGAAACGCATCATGGATACTAGCCAAAGACGGTGGTAGCACTAGGTGGTAAGCGACTACTCCGATCTTCTCCAAAATCTCCACAAACCAATGTATCTAGGAGCTAGCTTACTACGAAGGTCAAATCTCTTCACCCCTTTCGTGGGTGAGACTCGCAGGAATACTTGGTTACCAATAGGGAACTTCCGAGGTCTCCATCTCCGATCTGCATAACTCTTCTGACGAGTCTGCGTCTCGACCATCCTTTGTCTGATAGTACGGACCAACCCTGCCTCATACTGAGTTCTATGGGTCCTAGCAACTGGTCCTCCCAGTTGCCCCCGAAATCTATAACACAGGACCTCCTCATGTCCTCTTGTGTCTGAATGGTCTGCTCAGACTGTCCATCCGTCTACAGATAGAAAGCAGTACTAAAACGAAGTTGCGTGCCTAAGGCCTGCTGTAGACTCTGCCATAACTGAGACGTGAACCGGAGATCTTTATCTGACATAATGCTCAAAGGAACACCATGCAATCTGATGATATCCCGTCAATATAACTCCATCAACCGATCCTAAGAGTTCGTCTTCCAAATCACTAAGAAGTGCGCGGATTTGGTTAGTCGGTCAACGACTACCCAAATCGCGTCATGGCCTTGATGTGTCCTAGACAAACCCACCACAACATTTATAATAATATGCTTCCACTTCCATTCCGGAATCGGAATTTCCTGAAGCATCTGTTCCTTAAACTAATGCAACTTCAGAAACCACTATCCTCATCGGAGTCAGAGACAGTAGTCCATCTACCGTCCAACATCCACTCCACCACACACTCTGTAAGTGCATGAGAGGCTATCACGACCAAACTTCCTTGTTACAACCGTTTGTGTTTCAGCTACTCTATAGTAGTTATCTCGTAGCTAGCAAAAATCCCATGAGCATTCCTGCTCCTTACCTCTACAAAACAACATAATCATTGTTAAGTCCACGTCATATATATGACTATTATCTCAGATTCTTTAAGCTAGTAAGCTTAGGATACGTCTTATTCAATAGCATCGGAATCGCTCCGATTCCCAAAATGATACATCCGTGTACACTACCCTTCCATCCACACCAGAATGATTAATCAACACTGGCGTAAAAGTCAACCATTGTCTGAGCCCTGAAACTAGTTTCACAAGCTTCAGACCAAGTAAATTTCCTCACCTTCCTGGTCCAACCAGTCAACGATGTAGTACCGCTAGAGCATCCTATCCATATATATAGTAATAATTAAACCAATATCAAGAAAACTACCATCCACGGTGACCGAGTGCGCAACTCCAACTACCACCCTCAACAGTGGCCAAGTTACGCAATCCAACGACCACTACTAATCCAATCGTGTCCAGAACACACGACTTTCCAAATTCCTGGACGACTAAGTCGTCATTAAGTCTAATAAGAAAATCAAAAGCTCAAACAATTCATACCAAGTATGAAATTGTCATCGCTACACACATGTATTCTCTTTACTCTAAGCTGATGATATAAAAATCATCACAACGACAATGATAATTGTAGGACACCATGTCACTACAATATCATCACACCAGTCACCAATCAATCCTAGAGTATATATAGGTATCCTATAGCTGATCTAAATAGATCATATATATCCACAATGAAGGATATTCATTTCCTTCCACAACTACCGCATTCTATCATCGATAATCGATGCATAACCTCAAAGGTCCATCTCTCTTTTAACAAAGAGTTCCGGATCTTTTCTGGAAGAAATTCTGGGACAGATAAATGTCCGCTCCAATACCTCCTATAATAAGGTAAAACGATCTTTCATCGTCTTAACCAGTGTACGCATACACGCCTTATCCATAACCAAATCACTAATAGTAGGGTGATATTTTGAGGGTTTACTCCTTGTCCTTCAAATTGGTGACTAGCGGGCCAAATCCTAGCTTCCTAATTTGACATCGACGACACCTCTAAAGAGTCCGCAGATTCAAATCATCGTTAGGTTCCGCAAGGTCAATACGTCATCGACCTCCTCCCCCAACCATGAGTAGGGGCAATTTCACTAAGTCAATACTTTTCCTAACCATTAAAGTACAGTAACCACTAAAGACAATACTTTTCCTATAGCTCAGAGATATCCTTCGCTTTGGTCCCAAAACCGAGAACTCCCAAAATCCAAGGAAAATAAAATCCTCGAAACACAAAACCCACAAACCAAAACCGTAAACCAATAAAATTGTCACGTCCTGGGGGCATATCCGTCATCCAAATAACAGAGGATCCCCTTAGTGACAATATTCTGAAATACATAGACCAAATCTGGTAAAAACCTCGAAATAATTATAGTAATACTAGTATTTTAATAACTGCATGCATGCACGACTAAACATATATCCATTAAAGTAAAGTAGTTTTATGACACCAAATCAAACTGCGACAAAATCCAAAGTACATAATAAAATGCAACACCGATAAAGTAAGTAAAGCGACATCTCGACGATGCAGTGGGATAAGCACGGTAAGGAACTCTTTGAGCGACTCGAAGGTAGGTCAACATGACACGTCCTCCATCAGTTAACCTAGAGGATAAGTGAGGAGGGGATAAGTACAACCACTCTGTGGATGTATAGACAATAGTGCATAATCATAATGCACACAATGGAAGTCACAGGGAACAAGTTAGAGTAACCCAACCCTCAGAGTACCAATATCAGTCTGCAACTATCCTGATCAGCAGTATAATAAATATACCCGTAAAACCCAAGCACTGCAACAAGCAGTGCACATTTGGATATCACGACAAAGTCTCGTGGCTCTCGAGGTAATACAAAGGAACAATCTATGAGCTACCGCGAACGTCGCGTGAGCAGTCGATTATCCTAGGTTGTTAAACCTCGGGTTATCCAATACATCCAATATAAAACGACCATTGACGTCGACAAAGATCATCGATCTATAATTAAACCCATTGAGGAGGTCAAGCGAGGGTTTCAACACCTCTAAAACGAAATGTTTACCAAATTCGGTAAAGATCATCAACTTATAAATAAATAAGTCGAGATGATTAAATCTAGCATTCCAACCCTTCTAACATGATCGGTATCAAGGTCGATCAAAATCATAAGTCCTCCAATAACCACGTCGAGACGATTACTCATAGGGTTTTGTCCCAATTAACAGGAAACGTCTATCCAGGCCAATAAGGACCACAAATCTACTATCAAGCCCTTCAAGAGGATTAAGCCTAAATTATACCGTCCTACCAGTTCAATCATGCATGCTCCAACATGCTACCACGAGCAGATCTCGTGTGGTACATAACAGTAAAGTAGCTATCTTGCTACGACGGACATAATATGAATCCGATTATCACCAACTCTGAACGAATAACGCAAGAGTATAACCTTACAGTAGATTATCTCAACCATACATGGGAGACCTATTCGACCTCAAATACACAAAAGCCCCTTTAGGGAAACTCTACTTTAACTTTCCTCAACCACGAATGGGTGATATTGTTGGCAGCCGATAAATATGAACAACGTTATATACCCTCTAAGGATTAATCGCATCCTAATCATATGACCTCTACTAATCCCAATCATGGTATCCACCGCAAAACACATAATCATATAATCACATAACACACTGTCTAATAAATGACAGCATAGTCATACTAATGGGAATCAATGGCTGAAATTAATAAGGGTATAACTAAAGGGGTCATGCCAGAACAAAGTCAAGGCAATACTAAATAAAACATCAGATGCCTATATATACCCTAAACTACGTAAGCAATGTTATCATGTCCTCATGCACTAGGATCTAGAAAGTCAAAGAACCTATATATATACCTTCTACAAATTTATCCATCTTATTCATATTATTCAACTAGTCTAATAATCCTAATACTAGTCAAATCCTAAGTGGTAAACATCTACCAATAATATCTAATCATTTTTATCACAATGATAACAAGCTATGTATAGCAGTAATAGCAATTTATAACCAAATGTTATCTATAAACCAGCAACCTAAAAATCTAACAGTCCAATAGATATCAGGTTAAAATAATACCAGACAAAACATGATATCACCGCATAACCAATATAAATATGTACTAAATCTAGAAAATTTTCTAGAATGTATTTACATTAGTATGCAGAGATGTCACATGTCGCCGAATCCCCATATTGACCTCGTCGATAATACCTCAATTTCGAAACATAAAAATCATGGAATCATAACTCCGAAAATACCCAGTTAACCTGCCAAACTTGGCGAACTCCATAAACCCAAAGACCCTAAGGAACTCGGAAACCTACGCTCTGATACCAAATAAATTGTCACGCCCCGAGGGAGTCTCCGCCAGACGAAAATCCGACAGCACCTCCCCTGTACGGGTGACAATACCAATTTTTTTTTATACAAGGCCTACATGGCCACTATACATCGGTCAACACGACCGGAATCCAAACAACACACGCAGATAATAATAAGGCCTCAGGCCAACAAATCTAGGTAAACAAAAGTCTACACTAACTAGACTTACCCCTTCTGCCATCTGAGCAGGAATACCCAACCAAACCAATCAAAATAAGATCCGACCAATGGTCCACAAGAACCCCAAAAAAATCCATGAGTACATAAATCCATTTCCAAGCCTAAACATATCTTCTATACAAAATTCAAATCATAACTCAAACAACTAAGAAACTGTCACTACGAGGGGGGGATATGGCAACTAGACTCTCCTGACAGCTTCATCCTGAAATAAAAATAAAACCACGGGGTAAGTTCAAAGAACTTAGCGGATATTAGTCGATATGAATAGCAAGATATAGCTAACAATACTAATCATGCCAGTACAGTCTCATATATATGGTAAGCATGAAATAAATGCAAAAGGATTGTACTCACCTGAATCTCCTACCCTGATATAGGAGCAAGTGCTCTACAATAAGAGTCATCACCATATACAAACATGTATCCTGTATGCATGGCAATCATATGCAACATCCAAAGCATCAATACAATAATGCAGCAAACACAATACAAATGCAATCCGTGCAAAGTGCATGTCGTGCAAACGACATGGTCACCCCTGACGCCAGTCAGCCGCCTCACACGTGATGGTGAAGCCGAGTGGGTAGGGCTATGACAACTGTGCACTCTGCCATCATCGCTCTCGAGTGGACCGAGTGGACGGGGATCTTGCCGGAGTACACCTATCCTCCTGCCCCAAACATAGTGGGGGAGCTAAGCTCTCATCTCCCGGTGTCATAGACCAGAGGAGGGATCCCTGCCCGCTACCACGCTGCCTCATCGCTACCCATGAGCGGACCAATGAGCTGTGACAGAGCAAGCGCACACACTCCTCGATGTACCACTAACCCTAGGGCGGTGTGTGCAGGCAGATTATGTAACTGGCTGCGGGCTCAACAATAATGGAACCCCGTCCAGCCAGCATGCAATCATGCAAAAATGGTGCATGATACTAAAGCATGTAAATCCTACCAAAAATATCTATCCGAATAATACGCACAGTCAATAAGTGCGTATCTATGATCCAAGGAACAATGATCCAAATAAATCAGGGAAGATAGAAATCATATCCTATCCAATGCATGTATCAATAGGCACAAAAACATACCAGGCATATAAGCATGAAAATTATTGAAAGCTATCCTAACTATCATATCAACTTGACTATATCTAAAAGATAAGTCAAAATACCCGCCTGCTATAATGATCGTGAAAACAACGAAACCGTCACGACCTTGGACCTGCCTCGTGACCGAAACCTGCATGTAGCATAACTATTGTTAAGCACAAAAAATGCAATCCTCCTCTAAATCGAATACTTAATCGATTCCTTACATAATCCAATTAACCCAAATCAACTTCCAATTTCACTAATTTATTCAACCCTTTCACAGCCTACCACAACCACCCAAATAGAGCACCTCAACCCTCACAGCCGATATCACCCAAATGGACTCGTATAGCCCTCTGAACCCACAACAAACTCCAATCACAGCAGCACAACAACACACACACTACCATGCCCTCGTTACAACCCCGTCATAGCCTCACCAAATCCCACAGCAGAAACTCCACATCGGTGCTCAGCCGTTCAAAAACCTCACAGCCACCTATACATCACTGAACAGTAAATAAACTAGACGAAAAACTAGGTATTTACCGAAAACTCCACTCTCGCCGGCGACACCGAGAGCTCGCGTCAATCCTGCGGGTAAACACCGGGAAGAAGAAGCAAGCGATCAGTGCGCCCGAGGATGTAACGATGGCAACTCGATCGCGGTGGCGGCAGATGCAGGGAAGGGCAACGTCAGTGGCAAAGGAGTCGACGCGTGCGAATGTGGATGGCGAGGCTACTCCCCTCGCTGCCGCTCGCAGAGAAAGATGAATGAGAAGAAGCCGCCGAGAAGGAAAAGACGGCGAGCCGAGGCAGCGGCGCTGGGGTGAGGCGCAAGGCGGCGGTGCTTGCGAGAAAAAGTGACCACAAGGCTCGAGCGACAGCATTGGCAAGGCTGCGGACTGGCCGGAGGACGACCGACGCTGGCAGAGAACGACACGTGGTGTGTGCGCGTGGGAGGTCGATCGATCAGGGCAATGGCGGCTCGGTGATCGGCAGAGAGTCGGTGCTACGGGCGCCGGCGAGCTTCGGCGATCGTGGGCCGGCACAAGGTGGTGGCAAAATGTGAAGGGCGACGGCGTGCAAGTTGCCGACGTGAGAAAAGGAAATGGAAAGGAGGTCGACGGCAGTTCGCGAAAAAGATGAGGCACAAACGGCGGTTCGTGAAGAAGGCGACGCATGGGTAGGGAAATTAGGTTTCCAATTTAGGCTTCATTAAACACTAAGATTTATTTTTTTATAACCCCTTAGAAATTTAATTATCCCCGTAATTATCTCGTACGGGTTCCGTTTAAATCCAAAAAAAATTCCTAAAATTTCCTAAAAATCTCAAAAAAATTTCTGGATTATTTCCTTAATTATTTGGCCATTTAATTTAGTATTTTTTTTAGTATTTAACAAATCGACTGCTGCTTGGAGCAGTCGACTGGTGATGGTGCAGTCGGTTAATTTATTTTTTAGTCGACTACCATGGCTGATTTCGATTGAACAAGGTTTGTTTAGTCATTTATCAACAATATTAGGCTACGCTAACGTCTTCTAACCCTAGGATATGCTTTGAAAAACATTGGAATGATGAAATTATCTTTGAAAATGATTAGGAGAGTTATTTAGGGTGGAGTATCAAATTCTAAGGGAGGTTAAAGTTCAAGGTTGAATTTTTACCCTTATTTTCGATGGTTTATGTTTTCTATAGGCTTAGGAACTCTCCAAGGACATTGTTGGTGCAATGGTCAAGGGAGAGCAAGCCTTTAAAGGGAGTGTGTCCATCAAGGGATGATGGATGCAATTTTGATTACAAAGGAGAAGAAATGAGGGTTTAGGTATCTTCATTATAGATTGCTTCTCATTTAGTGATATGGAATTTATCACTAAGAAGAGTGAAGGCATCCCAGATATTTTTTGAACCAAGGGGGAGAATGTAGAATCTCTTTGGGAGATGAGACATTGAAAACCTTGACAGACTTTTTGATGTATGTCAAAGGGGAAGAAGTGAGGTTTGTAGGGGATTGTTGGAACGCTAGAGGGTGAATAGCGTCGTGTTATGCGTCGATGGAATTCGTTCGCGTTCGTCTCTACAAAACTCATTATGCACAGCGGAATAATAATAATAAAAGCAATAATGAATTAAAACAAACACGAACACAAGGATATAACATGGTTCGGAAACGAACGGTTCCTACTTCACGGATCGAGCTCTAAAGAGATCTAGCGATGTCACAAACACCACTAAGCAATAAACTCCTTCTCGACAACACGTCGGAGGCAGAGAAACCTCTTACAACAGATTACAAAAGTAATAAACGAAAATACAAGCAAAATACAAGGAAATGTAAAGAACACTTTACAATCTAGGGTTTTTGAGCGCTTGCTTGTTGGTTGCTTGGATGAGCTTGAAGGGCCCTGAAATGCACCTGCAAATCACCTTCAAATTGCCTCACCAAAGCTCCTAAAGAACCAATATCGAAATCCTCCTCGAGCTCCTCTTTTTAACCTACATCATGCTAGATTTCCGCCGATCAGTGGACTGCCATAAGTCACCCGATGCCATGCTGTCGTGAGACAACGACTAATCCATGCCGAAAAGTTCCAACGGAACTCACCGATCGCTAACATTGGCGATCGCCTCGTCATAGTCGATCGCCTACGGCTACGGAGCATTCTCGCTCGCGACTAAACCAACAATGATCGCCGTCTCGCAATCGATCGTCAGACATCACGATCGCATTAATGAGCAATGATCGCGGAGCAATTTTAGCTCTAAACCGCAATAACTCGACTAGTCGACATGATGCCTAATCGCCATAATGCCAGTCGACTGCCAACCTCAAACAAGCGGTTTTAACCCAAGTATGGTGCTCCCATACTTGCTAGACCACCCTTAGCCTAGACCTAAACCTTCTAGCCACCTCCATCAGCCTCACGCCTCTCGGATCCCTCCAAGTCATCCATGACTTGTTCATCCATCGCGCTAGCCTTCAGGTGCTTCCATCGGCTATGTCATGCTAACAGTGTCTACATCGCAAAGGCACATTGGACTTACGCCGCCAAGACTCCGCTTGGACTTTACGTCGCCAACCATTGGACTTATGCTGCCAAGACTCCCGCTTGGACTTTACGCCGCCAATATCAATCCCCTTGGACTTCTCAAATGCCAAGACTCAAGCTTGGACTTTCCCTTGCCAACCCATGTTGGACTTTCCATTTGCCAAGACCCATGCTTGGACTTCCCATGCCAAGTACTCAAGACTTGGACTTTCCCAATAACCACATGGTCAACCCTAGTCAACCATTAAAGTCTCCCTCGAGTCAAACTCGAGTCCGGTCAATCATGACCCGGGTCGATTGCTCCAACAATCTCCCCAACATATTAACCGACATTAATGTCAAACATCAATGTCAACTCACTTTGTCAAACATACTATGTCAAACATCAAAACATCACTCGAGTCAAACTCGAGTCTGGCCAATCGGGACCTAGGCCGATTGCACCAACAATCTCCCCCTTTTTGATGTTTGATAAAAATAACCTTGAGTTAGGCCCCTAACTCAAATTCCCTTACCAATTTCCCAAATTGGTAATCTCACTCACCAATTTCCCAAATTGGTAATCTCACTTTTCTCAATAAATTCTCCCCCAAAATATTCTCCCCCTTTTTGACTAACATCAAAAAGGTTTTCTCTCCAAGGAGGTCAATGTCTCATGTCCCAATGAGATCTTGCAATCTCCCCCTTGGTCCAAAAATACCTAGAATGCCTACTATTTTCCTAGTGATAAGTCTCATATCACTCAAGAGAGGCAATCCTATTCACTCTCCCAATTTCCAAATTGGGTATAAAAAACCCATCAATTTTCTCAATTGATGACATTCTCCCAATAAGTTCTCCCCCTTCAAGAAGAAAAACACATTCATCATCCCATGATGGATACCTCCCCCTAAAGGCTTGCTCCCCCTTGACCATTGCACCAACAATATCCTTAGGAAGTCCCTAAGCCAATAGGAACTCTAAACCATAAAAAATAAGGTTCAAAGTTCAAACTTGAACTTTCCACACCTTAAATTTGATACATGGACCTAACACCTCTCATAATCCATATCCAATGGATTTTCACCCTTTATAATGCTTCCCAAAGCATATCCTAAGGTTAGGAGTGATTAGGAACCTTTACCATAGCTGAACACGGGCTAAACAATATTGTTTTTCTTGAAATCAGCATGGCAGTCGACTACTTACAGTTATTAGTTGAACGGCCCAGCATCAATCGACTGCCATCAGGCGACAGGCGACTGATAATTGAAATTCTCGAATTTCAGCTTTAGAATCGAACTTTGACAAATCATAAGTAATTCTACGTATTTTGAAAATTCATGAAAATTCATACGTACATTACTTATAATAAATACAATGGGTGAAAAATGTTTGAAAAATATTTTCCCCATAAAATAGTGAAATTGATGCAAAATTCAAAAGTGAAGAAAATACTTCTAAGTTTTGGCTCACTTTGTATCAACTTCATCAATGATGATTGCTATCAAAAGATAGACTTCACCAAGGTTTTCTAAATTGATTTTGAAATATTTTTAAAACCTTATTTTGGATCATATTCCTTGGGCTCTATGTACATGACTTGTACACAAGCTTTTCCAATGATCCATCATTGAAATTAGATGAGTTTTAGTTCATTTAGATGCAAAAACTATGCACTTTGAACTCAACTCATATCCTAACATCTCACATGTATCTAGGGTGTATAAATACACATACATGTCAATGTGATGTGAGATGTGAGTTTTGTTCTCCCTAATCTAGGGGTTCATGCATTTTTCTAAGGCAACTCTACTTGATTCCCTTATAAATGGGACTCCAAGTCATGCCATTGTCCTTAAATCAATTTTAGTTCCTTTAAATGCATGAAGTATGATCATGGCATAAATGATAGAAAAATAAAGCATGACCAATGATCATGATGTCATGGCATATGATATAAATTAAGCATACATGACATTTAACCTAACTCTAAGCATGATCATGACATTTTAAATGATAAAAATAAACATGATGTCATGACATGTTATATGACAAACAAAACATGACATATAAAAAGTATAGGTATACTAATATCTAAATTTTAATATTAGTTGTCATTTGTTGGGATTATGTTCATTTTGCCATATTATCAAAATATCCCCCATGTGTAACAAAAATCCAAAATGACATACTATGACCTCTAAACCTACAATTGTGCCAATTGATCATTTTATCAAACTTCTCAAGGCACATCCTAAAATCTTTTAGGATTAAGATCAAAACACATTTCCAAGGTAACAATAACCTTGAAAATAACCTAAAATGTCACCTTTGCCATGGTTGAGTTAACTACCCATCCAATCAAGGTTGACACACCCTAAACCCATCTAGCGTGAATCAATCACGCTCTTAGGAACCCAAAACCTATTTGAGCTCCTAGGGTTAATTAGGTATTCCTTAGGGATGACCTCCCTAGATACCTTCCTAATGACCCTCCTAGGCTTGGTAGCCTTGGTCATTTTAGTCTTGCCTAGGTTAACCTTAGGGATTTCCTCCCTAATAACCCTCTTAGTGGCCATCCTAGGTTTCCTTGAAACCCTAGCCACTAGACACAAACCTTGGTCTTCCTAGACCTAGTTTGTGTTCCATAATCAAATGGAACACTATGATAAGTCACCTTAGGCTTAGGTTTGTGACCCAAACCTTGCTTGCCCTTGGTTGACTTTTGACTCTTAGGTCATAGGTGTTGACTTTGACTTTTGAACCTAGACTTTTGATCATTTGACCCTTTAAATTGATTTTGTATAATTTTAAGGGTCTTCTCTAATTTTTCAAGTCTTGACCTCAAGACTTGATTTTCCAACTCTAATTGCCCAATTGATTTTTGATTAAGTTCTTGGGCATGAGACTTCCTAGGCATATGTCTAGTCCATTTAGGGTTGAGACCTAGATGCTCTTGTACCTTTCTAATGGTCTCCCTAGGTAGAATTTGTCTAGAATTATTTGACCTAGGATTGTCCTTAGGTAAAATATTTCTAGGGACATTAGTCCCAAATTTCTCCTTCTTCTTAAGATTGACTTTCTTAGCTCTTAAGCAATTTCTCTATTTCCAACATGCTCTTTATGATAAATAGCAAGACTATTAAAATTATTCCTAGCATGCTTTTGACTAGAATTTAAAGAACAAGCATTGTTTAAATATACCTTAGGGTTAGCTATAGAAGCTCCCCCTACTTGTAATGCTCCTTCTTGCCCCTTCTTCTTCCCCTTTTGGCATTGACTCCGATAATGTCCTAGTAGTCGGCATTTGAAGCAAATCACTTGCTCCTTGCTCTTTTGCATTGAGGGACCGACATCTTTTGACCTTTGGCACCGGTGGAGCTTTTCTTACTTTCTTTGGGCACTTGCTCTTATAGTGCTCAAATTTCCTACACTCAAAACACATAATATTATTTTTATTTTGAATTACGGTGTTTGAGCTACCTATGGTGGTGGTAGGTGCCGGAGTTCGAGCTTCTTCATCTTGACCGGATGTGGAAGCTTCTTCTTGTTGCTCTGGAGTGGAAATTCTTTCCTCCCCCTCAATCCTAGAGGTGGAGGTTTCTTCTACTTCTTCCACCTCCTCTTCCACCGATCCGGAAGTTGACTCCTCTTCAACTTCCGACTCCTCACTTGCTTGTGAGGATGATGAACTCTCTTCATCTTCGGTCTCCTCCTCTTGAGTCGATGAGCACTCATCTTCTTGGACCAGTGATGGGTTTTCATAATGCTTCGCCAATTTTCTCCATAGCTCCTTGACGTCTTTACAATCCCCTATCTTGATCAAAATGTCATTAGGGATTACATTAAGCAAAATACCCATTACCTTATTATTGATATTGAAATATCATAGTTGGTCTTGGCTCCAATTCTTCTTCTTGATTTTTCTTCCCTCGTCGTCTTTTGGAGTGTCAAAGCCTACTAAGACACTAATCCAATTGTTAAAGTCACACATCAAAAAGTGCATCATTCTACCTTTCCAATATGCGAAATCTTCGCGTTCGAAGGACGGTGGAATGTTGACGTAGTCACCTAATCTTTCTTGGAAATCCATCTTCTTCCTCTAGCGTGTTCCCTTAGTTGTTAAACTTTGAAGAGCGGTCTCGCTCTGATACCACTTGTAGGGGATCGTTGGAACGCAAGAGGGGGGTGAATAGCATTGTACTATGCGTCGATGGAATTCGTTCGCGTTCATCTCTACAAAACTTGTTATGCGCAGTGAAATAATAATAATAAAAGAAATAACGAATTAAAACAAACACAAATACAAGGATATAACATGGTTCGGAACCGAACAGTTCCTACTCCATGGATCGAGCTCTAAAGAGCTCTAGCGATGCCACAAACACCACTAAGCAATAAACTCCTTCTCGACAATACGTCGGAGGCGGAGAAACCTCTTACAACAGATTACAAAAGTAATACACGAAAATACAAGCAAAATACAAGGAAATGTAAAGAACACTTTACAATCTAGGGTTTTTGAGCGCTTGCTTGTTGGTTGCTTGGATGAGTTTGAAGGGCCTTGAAATGCACCTGCAAATCGCCTTCAAATCGCCTCACCAAAGATCCTAAAGAACCAATATCGAAATCCTCCTCGAGCTCCTCTTTTTAACCTGCATCGGGTTGGATTTTCGTCGATCAGTCGACTGCCATAAGTCACTAGTCGACTGATGCCACTGTTGCTGTGAGACAATGACTCAATCCATGCTGAAAAAGTTCCAACGGGACTCTCACCATTCGACTGCCAACATTGGCGTGATCGCCAACGTCGTGGTCGGCCCAATCGGCTCGGAGCATTCTGATGCTCGCGACTAAACCGTGATCATTGCCATCCCTTGGCGGTCGGCCAATAGCATGATGATCGCCAAAGCAATTTTAGCTCTAAATCGGCAGTCGAACTCTAGTCGACTCACGACAGTCGAATCAGCCATAATGTCAGTCGACTGCCAACCTCAAACATGAGATTTTAACCCAAGTATGGTGCCCCCATACTTGCTAGACCACCCTTAGCCTAGACCTAAACCTTCTAGCTACCTCCATCAGCCTCACGCCTCTCGGATCCCTCCAAGTCATCTATGACTTGTTCATCCATCGCGCTAGCCTTCAGGTGCTTCCATCGGCTATGTCATGCTAACGATGTCTACACCGCCAAGGCATATTGGACTTACGCCGCCAAGACTCCGCTTGGACTTTACACCGCCAACCATTGGACTTATGGTGCCAAGACTCCCTCTTGGACTTTACGCCGCCAATACCAATCCCCTTGGACTTCTCGAATGCCAAGACTCAAGCTTGGACTTTTCCTTGCCAACCCATGTTGGACTTTCCATTTGCCAAGACTCATGCTTGGACTTCCCATGCCAAGTACTCAAGACTTGGACTTTCCTAATAACCACATGGTCAACCCTAGTCAACCATTAAAGTCTCCCTCGAGTCAAACTCGAGTCCGGTCAATCATGACCCGGGTCGATTGCTCCAACAATCTCCCAAACATATTAACCGACATTAATGTCAAACATCAATGTCAACTCACTTTGTCAAACATACTATGTCAAACATCAAAACATCACTCGAGTCAAACTCGAGTCTGGTCAATCGTGACTTGGGCCGATTGCACCAAAAAGATTTAAGTTAGGTAAACCGTCACTATGCTTTGGCATTGGAAGAGTTAAATTGGGTTATTATTAGCCTAACTTAATGGTATTGTCAAACATCAAAAAAGGGGAGATTATTGGAGCAATAGACCCTGGGTCAATATTGACCAAACTCGAGTGGGACTCGAGTAGGATTTTGATGTTTGACTACATGGGTTTGACCATATGACTAGTGGATGATTGTGATTTCCAAAGTCATATGGGGGAGATTGTTGGAGCAATCAACCTTGGAAGTCCAAGTTTATATACTTTGCAAGGAAAGTCCAAATATGGATATTTGACAAGGGAAGTCTAAACATAAAGTCTTAGCAGCATAAGTCCAAGTGTGCAGTCTTGACGGCATAATGTCCAAGTGAACTTTGATAATTGGAAAGTCCAACATAGAGTTGGCAAGGAAGGTCCGAGAATGGTCTTGACAAGGGAAAGTCCAAGCATGATCTTGGCATGGAAAATCCAAGTATGGTCTTTGGCAATGAAAAAGTCCAAGGATGTAGTTTTGGCAGCGAAAAGTCCAAGCATGTAGTCTTGGCGACGTAAGTTCAAATAGATCTTGGCAAGAAAGTCCAAGCATCGAGGCTTGACAATGGGAAAGTCCAAGGGTGGGATTTTGACAGCGTAAAGTCCAAGCATGTAGTCTTGGAAGCATAAGTCCAAATGAACCTTGAAAAAGGACCCAGTTAGTATAACATAGCCGATGGAACCACTTGAAGGCTAAAGTGAAGGATGAAGAGTCGCGGACTTGAGGGATCCGAGAGATGTGAGGCTAATGGAGGTGGCTGGAAGATTTAAGTCTAGGATAAGAGTGATCAATCAAGTATGAGGGGATCATACTTGGGTTAAATCTCATGGTTGAGGTTTATCAGTCGACTGGGACTTTGGGTCAGTCGACTGGTCGAGTGTTCAGTACTTGAGAGCCTAGTCAACTCAGATCAGTCGACTGAGATTATAATCAGTCGACTGGTCGAGGAGTCGACTGAGGCTCGACTGCTTGGCTGAGACTGTGGCAGTTGATTGATGGCACCGTAGCAGTCCACATATTCTTAGGTTGTCGACTGGCCAACAGTCGACTGCTAGGGTGTCCATTGGAGTAATCCAACGTGAATTAAATTTGTTGTGACACAACATCACTGTGGATAGTCGACTGGTGCCTTTTGACAGTCAACTGCTAAGCGCGAAATCAACCCGATGCAGGTTATAAAAGGAGCAGCTTGGGGAGGATTTTGCAAGCTATTTTTGGGGCGATTTTGAAGGGGAAGTATTGTTGGATTCCAAACCTTCAAGAACAATCTAAAGTTATTAACAAGCAAGCAATCAAGAATTCTTTTTATAAAGTTTTCTTTACTTGTATTTCATTCTTGTATTGTGTTGGTTTTATTTCTTATTTGTGTAAGAACTTGTACGAGGTTTCTTCACCTCCAATTTCATATCGAGAAAGACAGGTTTGATAGTGGTGGTGTGCATTACTATAGTTCAATTAGAGCTCGTCCCGTGGAGTAGAAACCTTAGTTCCAAATAATGTTAAATCTCTTGTGGTGTGCTTGTGTGTACTTTTTTATGCTTTATTTTGTTTCCGCTGTGTATTACTAACAATTGTAGACTAGTACAACAATGAACGAATCAAAATGACGGAAATCACTATTCACCCCTCTCTAGCACGACGTCATAGACTCTACATCTAAGACTTTCCTAGTTAATAGAATTGAACAAAATCAATACCGGATCCCCAAAGGTCAAGTTGATTATGTGAACAAGGCCTATCAAGGCTATAATTCAAGGGAGCTAGTAACTTACTTGTTTCTTCAATTAGATGAAATACTTGCATACTTAGTTTCTTTATATATGCTTAACTTAGAACAACTAGATATGAAAGAAGAAAGTTTAATCTTGATAACATATAATTAGGATTAAGGGAACTAATAGTAAGTTAGGAAAACTCATCAAGATGCATGTCTAGGCTAGATGAGACACGTCTTACCTAGTGCACTGAGCTGAGTGGAACTAACCTAATCTAACTTAGTTTTAAACTAGTTAGACCAGGGTTGAGCTCTAAGTTAGTAAAATGTTAGTTTCTCATATCAGCTTTGTCTTATGAAGTGGTCGATCCGATATCCAAGAAGACTCCTATGTCTCGCTACGACCTGAAAGTTGATTTAGAAAATGAGCATTTAATCAGTCGAAAGATAAATTTGAATCTAACCCAAGATTAAACATCTTTCAATAATCATTATTGAATTTAATCAAATAAAATTATAACATCATCTTACATAATAGTTAAGGATACCATATATATTAAAAACCTAGATTGAGTGAGATGAATTAAGGAAGAGATTGAGAATTTAAAGAATTTATTTTATCTTGAAAATTTATAAAGTTTACTCTTGAAAAAATACTTTGAAAAATTTAGGATGTTATTTTCAAATCAATATAAGTTTTTTAAAAATAGAGGCATGAGTTAAGGCGAGGTTAAGAATGTCTTAAGACTTCAAAAGTGATTTTTTGTATATAAAACAATTTCAAAAAGATAAATATTTTCAAAAGATTTTTTTTAAAAGCTTGAAAGTTTAAGTGTAAAAGAAAAAGGTTTTTTTCAGTATTAAAGGAAGCTTCGGAGCTTAATCTTATGTTTATAAATGTTGAGTTTCAAAAATAAATTCTTGTTTTCAAACTTCAGGCTACTTTTGGGAGGAGGTAGGACGTAATATAATTAAGATGGTAATGTAATTAAATTTATAATGAAATATAATGTAATTTTGATTATATTTTTATTTTTGATAATAAAATTGTATATAATCTTGAATTACAAGAGATATTATATTTTTTTATTTGGTGTCCATTACAATGACCAGCGGCGATGTCGGTCGATCGGCCGGGCGGCGGTCGGTCGATCGAGCGGCGGTGGTGGTGGTCGGCCGTGGCCGGCGGTCGGTGCGATCGCGGCGGCGATCGATCGGTCGGCCGATGGCGCGCGATCGGTCGATCGGCGGTTGGTGGTCGGTCGGCGGCGATGGCGATCGACCTATCGGCGGCGGTAGTCGGCCTCACAAGCGGCGGCGAAGTCGGTCGGCGATGGCGTGATCGACCATCAGCGGTGGCGAGCGGCGAGGCGGCAGCGGCGATGGCGGCGATAAGCGGTGGTCGGTCGGCAGCGGTGGCTAAGCGGTGATGGTAGCGATGGCGGCCGACTGCGGCAGCGGCCGATCGACACGGCAGCGTCGGTGGTCGGCCGACGATGGTCGGCCGGTGGCGATCGGCGCGGCCAATGAGTGGCCGTAGCAATGATCGACTATCGATGGGCAGTGGCGATGGCGACGAGCTATGGCGCCAAACGATGACGACTACGGGCGACAGTGAGCGATTACTTTTCAGATTACGACTTATAATGTAATCGGATTACATAGGTTTTGCCTTGTAATCTAAATTATAAATTTTTAGTGACTTTTATAATTCAGATTATATTACATTATAATTTTAAAATGATAACAAATAAAGTAATCAACCTTGTAATGTAATCTAGATTATATTACTGAGTAAATTATAACGTACCAAATGCAGTCCAAGTTTAATTTCAAAAAAAAAAATTTAGAGAATATTAAATGTCATCAGGAAAACTTGAAGCATTTTATTAAACTCCAGAATGTGGGGAGTTTAGGGGGAATTGCAAAAATAAAATTTACAACTTTAAATAATTTTGTGTGGTTTTTTGGGAGGTTGCATTCTCCTATCTTTGACTTGTAATATAGTTTTATAAATTTTGATATATGTCAAGGGGAAGAAAGTATATTTAAAGTTAGAATTAAATTTAGAGAGATTGGATGTATGCATATCATGTAAATTTTATAGTTGACTATGTCACGCTCCGAGAGTATGTCGAATCGAAAAACGAACATCATTTTTTCTGTACGTGATACAATATTCTGTTGATACAAGGTTTTTCGACCACATCCACATAACATATATATGGGTATAATCCATAAATCGTAGCGAAATATACTAACAAATAATGAAGATACAAAGACTTCTATATGCACTGCGGAGTGACTTTGACACAACAAGAATCATAACAAAGACCAAATACATACAACACATCTGTATACCATAAATACGGAATAATGTAGGATAAAATCTCAAAACCAACAATCCAACAGAATACAACAAAACGGAATAAACATCCAACTATTCGGTGTGAGATGGGATCAGCTGGCGGAGCTCCGAACGTCCAAGGAAACTTCTACCTGTTACCCGGGCGACAGAAAACCCAAGGTCTGTGGTGGTGAGTATAAAACTCAGCGGTAATATAAAGATAGTGCATGAACAACATATAGAGATATGGAGATCTACAAGTATACATGTGAAGATTTACAGGTATACAGATAGATCCAACAGATATATAGTCATAAATGCAATAACAACTAACCATCAGTATAGTCATAATCAATGCATATACTAAACTGATCAATTGAACATAATATAATTTACAGACATACCTGACGATCTGCAACAATACCACATATATCATCCTGAACAAGTATGCAGTAACATAACCCGTATAACATACAAGGTCAATACTACATCTGTGACCAACACTCAGTCATATGAACAGTAAATAATCACATGTAATAACAACCCGATCTATACTAAAATATGACATGACGCTAATCAAATGCATACAACAATTTGAACCAACACGTACATCATGCTCAACACACAGCAGTATAGAATATGCAAATGACATGTATCATGATGAACAAGCATATGCAGCAATCATAGCCCAACCAAATGCAGCATCTCACAGGCATATGTAAAACATATATCAAAATACATGTATACATATATACATATACAGCAATGCACATGCATGGCCATGTCTGCGGACCCTACCACAACCATGACCCCAGTATGACTTGGGTGACACGACATGACAACTATCCCGACTCCAGTTACCACTACTCTCGAGTGGTCGAATTGGGTAGTATGAATAAGTAGCTAGCCGCCATAGAGCTATATGCTACACCACGAGGGTCCCTGCTGTTGGTCGCTCTGTCACTACCCATGAGTGGTTGAGCACCACACATAGGACAACTGCACATCGCACACCCACCGTCTATAGTAGGCGAGTGCGCTAACTACCACCCTCAACAGTGACCAAGTATGCAACTCCAGCTACCACCATCTATAGTGGTCGAGCATGACACAACCAAATCTCTGCTCTCAACCCTGCTATCACTACCCCGAGTGGCCGGAGAGGCAGGATGACCGATGACCCGTCTCAACCACAAGGGAGATCCAATCGACAACATGCATGCAATGTAATGATGCATAGATCCACACATATATCTCCGCAACACTCCCTATCCCACGCAGAGTTCTAGTCAACCAAAAGTCAACTATGCAAGGATTATTAATCCACAAGACTCTCTCTCTACCACACAAAGAGTCATATACAACTGACAGTCAACTATGCTAGGACCTCCAGTCCGTAACGACATACTATCGACAATCAACCGTGCTAGGATCTCTAGTCCGTAGCAACACATTATCAACAATCCATATAACCATACACAGACACATGATTCATAATGGATATACAACCACGCTAGGACCTCCAGTCCATAACCACATATTGACAACCACACACTTATCTATGCACAGATGACTAGATCCACCATAGATGCACAACTAATATGTGTACGATACAGAAATCGACTCCATAATCTAATCCATCACCTAACATAGTGATGTAACCCGGTAATCCAATCTGAGTTCACAACGGTGACCCTAACCACATATACTTAACTGAATATCCATCAGCCAACACACAATAGGGTTTGTAATTCATATCCGTGATAAATGAACGATGAATTAATAACAATATATCTCAAAAGTCAAGACTAAGTACAAGTACATGATTAAATAAGAGTGGAATCAAGATCAAAGGTATCAGCATAAGTCCAAATTCATGCACCGGAATCAACAAACTATCTGACCAGGGTAGATATTACCTACCTGATATGTAGCCCGTATTAGCTATCCACACGAACGAACATCCATCACTAATCAAAGTCCTGCCATTGACAATTAATTAGCTATAAATTAAGCTAATCAAATCAGTACCTCAATCCACAACACCTACCCTATTCACACTAATAATCCACAATCAACTACAATATCAACTACAAATATAGTAAGCATCCATATCACTTAGATCTATACTTACCTCACGTTGCTTTAATCTCTCCCAGCTTGTTCACCCAACGGAACCTGTGATTCAACCAATAACATCGCAATCCAGGAGCTACATAAGACACAAATATCGCCACCACAATCCTACAACAGACAATTAGATTTAAATCAATAAACCTTTTAACTACATTCCAACTTACCTTGCACTGCTTACCAAAATCAGATCCCCTACTCAACTCCAACTGCCGATTCAATAGTGAGCTCTCAAACCCACAGCTCATCAATACAATAGAACACACCTTAGCAACACCATCCAATCAACATCAAACTGATCACATACCCAAGCTGTTCACAACTCCATCCACAACAAAACAAAGCATAACCCCCAATCAACTTGCTACTAACAATTCCACACTGAGGAACATTGAGATCTGACCGTGCCCTGTCCAACCTGCTGGCTGATCGGCATCCTCATCGACAATCCACAGAGATCGGACAAAAGCAGATGAAGAGAAATGGATAGATCAAAGTAGCCAACTCACAATGTTGCTTACGATCTAAGCTGTAACAATGAGCTCGCTGCAGTCTAGATCAACGGAGCAGAGCATGGAGGTGACGGTACACGACAACTCACAGCAAAGAAGAGGCCCGATGATAGATCTGAGTGTGGCGGCCGACACTATCGCTCGCGGTGCAAAGTCCGCTGGAGGCGCCCCTCGTCCGAATCGACGGAGCACATCAAGAGGTCGACGACGCAGATCTTGTTGAGCTGAGCTCGTGGGATCAACAATGTCACTGGCAAGTTTCCCCCAATGGTCGGAGGCAAGTCAGCGGCGGAATGAGCAGAGGCAGCGGCGACCGGCAGCTGCTCAGGTGGAGATCCCTGTCAACGAGTTGGCTGGAGCAGGCGGTTGACGGAGCTGGCGAAGACGACGATGATCGTTCGCATGACCAGCGCGATCGAAAAGGCAGTAATGATCGGGAGGCAAGCTGAGCTCGCGATCAACGACAGAAGGAGAGGTGGGACGAGTGCGAAGAGCCACCGATTGGGGAAGAAAAATACGACAGAGAAGGAGAGGAGGAAAACACGACGGAGAAATGGGAAATCAGATTGGGAAATCGAGATTTTAGGGGTTGATCGAAGTGATTAATTTAGCCCAGGTTTAACCTAAGGCTGACCTAGGTTAACTCAATCTTCTATTTAAGCTTTAATCTTTCTTCAAAACAGTCATACGAACCCCCTTTTAAATCCGGAAAAATTTCTATGAATTTCTGAGAAATTATATAAGATAATTTCTTAATTGATAAGGGATATTATTATTTATATTTTTTTCCGGTATCTTACAGACTATTTAGTATACTGTTCCTAACTTTAAACGGTTGTTTTGTTATACATCAAAAAAGGAGAGTTGTTGGTGCAGGATGCACCACTCCAAGTTTTGATATATGAATCAAAGTTTAAAGTTAGGATATATCCATGAAGTGATATGAGTGTTAAGTGTACAAGACTTAATAGGAAAGTCTTCGTAGGTCAGGTTGACCAGATATTCTGCAATGTGATGAAAGTCTTAGTAGGTTAATGAACCAGATACTAGACAATGTGATTAAAATCCTAGTAAGTCAATGGACTAGATAGTAGGCAAGAAGTCTTGATGGATAAGGAGGACTAGACACCAGGCAAGAAGCTCAGTTAGATCGGCGAGGACTAGACAACTAATAGAAAGTCCAAATGGGTCAGGAAAGACCAGACATCTAGCAAGACAACTCGGTGGGTCAGTGAAGACTAGCCATCGAAGGAGGAAGTCCTGGTGAGTCAGGAGATCATACATCAAATAGTGAAAGTCCAAACAGGTCAGATGGACTAGATGTTTAATAATTAAGCTCCCATAGTAGAAAGGTAAGCGCATGCCCTTGATTGAGGACAAAGATAGGAATCAATCCAATTAAGGGTCCAACCTAGAATCTGAAGTGAGATCAGACAGTAATACTATTGCCAATTTGATTTATATATTTGCTTGTGGTAACTCTATGGTGTAGGGTTCTAGGTGACTTGGCTTTGTACAGACAAATAAGAGTCTAGGCTATTGAGAACCCAAGTAATTTGATAGGGTCCAAGCATTTGGGATGAGAATATAGCTAGATCGAACTCAAGGAGACTGGAGCATTTTAAATCGACTTGGAGTTAGCCTTGGATGACAGGTACATGCATGTGACTGGACCGAATCCAGGCGTCTGGGATGGAAAAAATACCAAAAATACGATGAAGCGGATAAGGGTGACATGAAGTCGCCTGGACTGGGTCCAGGCATCTAGGAAGACTAAGTTGCCTAATCGATAGGCTGAGTTAGAGGCGCATGGAAGGTGATCCAGGTGCCTAGAAAAGGCCTATAAAAGAAGGATTGACGAGCCTGAAAGAATCAACTTTCTCATCATCCTTTGAGTACTACGTCTTGTTCCTGCAATCCAAGAAGCTTCGCATTATCGTTTCATCACTCTGTCGACAACTGAACTACATTATACATCTTAATTTTTGTCAGTATATCATTCATTTTCATTTGTATTTGTGTTTAAACTCTTGAGGGAAGGTAGGGTGTTACCTTTTTCTTATATACTTGTATTCATTTACTGCCCGAGTTCGAAAGGTTTCGAATCAGATAACTTTTTAGTAATTTTCCATCGAGGTAACCCCGAAAGAGTTATGAGTCTTGAAGTAACAATCCGATTCAAATTGTGAACCAAGTAAAAAAAATATATCTATCACATTTACATTCCACTGCATTACTTTGTTTTTCAAAGATAAAAAAAGTTTTTAAAAGAAAATAAAAGAAACTTTTTAATTTCAAGATTCACTCTCTCTTTCGGACATCTTCGAACTTACATATACATCCCCATGAATAATCAGATTGAAGGCCTGGACACTTGGATTATAAAAAAAAAACTAAGTGAAAGATGAGGAAAGGTCCAACAAGAGAGGAATATCATAGTTTTTCTATTACCATCGCTTACCTTCTAATTTGATGGTCTTTCTTTCCTGTCCGAACACTTTCTCTCTCTCCTTCGGACCCGAATAGCTTACCACTTAAACTTGAGGATCTTGCACATCAACACTCGATAGTAGGTACCCGCGTGGCTGGTGCATTTTCTTTGATGATTAAGTCAACTTTGAACTGAGAGAATATGACTAATAAATATGCGAGTAAAAGAACTAAGTGAAAGATGAGAAAAAGTCTAGCAAGAGAGGAAAATTATATCATGTTTAATACCATCACTTGCCTTTATATAGGGGAGGGAAGGTCCACGCAGAATGCTACATCCACAACAAGTCGATTGCGATGACAAAGAAATCCATTATGCGCTGGAACTTAATACATACATTAGGCATATGAATCAACAATCATACACAACAACTATCTCAGCCATCACAATTAGGCATATGAATAGACAATCATAGTTCCCAGGACTAGCCCAGTTGGTAAGTGCAAAGGGATAACTCTTAAATGGACTGAGATCAATTCTTGAGGAGATCATGACTCTGAACTATCGATCGATCCCTTCCTTTACACTTGCCATCTAGGTTCCTGATTTACCTTCTCCATCGATAGGGGCAACCAGAGGAGGTCATTAATATGACGGTTCCACGTTTATGAATAGACAATCATACACAACAACTGTCTTAGCCATCACAATAGCTGCCCGACCTATAACTCAGACATATGAACAGGCAATCATGTATAACGACTATTCTGGCTCTAATCTGTTGGAAGATCAAGTCGAAGATGTAGCCCAATAAGAACACCTGAGTAGATGGGAGAAATTCCGAGTACCATCCAGCTTGGTTTCCTTTCTCTTTATCCATAAAAAAAAGAAAAGAAATAAACAAAGAAAACTGATGATAGACAGCTACCATAGATTGATCGATAAGTAGGAAACTTATATTTAAGAGTAAAGGGAGGTACAATAAGTTGAATGCTACAACACCCGCGCTCCAGCAATAATTTAATCAATAGCCTATTCATTCTATGACACCACACACACAATGCACTTAATTTCACTATCTATCTCTTACTTTTTCCTTGTATTTAATTTGTTATTGCTATAGATCCTCACCCAAATCAACAGCAGCCTTTCTTACGAGTAGAACGTGTAAGTCTTGGCATTTAAGATGATCTCTCGCAATCCACCGATAGGAGCCAAGATCATCAGCAGGACCCCGAGAATTATGCAGATCTGAGGAAAAAATGCGGAACAAAAATTAGTATTCAGATTCATTATGATAGCCATTGATATGCAACGAAGAGATTTCCTCGACTTGCTCACCCAATTAGTGATCCAGGATAAGCTAAATCTTCTGGGTTTGTAAATTGCAAGCCACATGATGCAAGGAAGCTGGAATGGATCAATCAGACATACAGAAAGAGGATTAATGGAATGGGTTCTGCATGTGGCAATGTATCAAATGGTTCCTTTCATGCTAAAGGAAGCGGTGAGCACTCACGAAGTATGTGGTCGGGGCAAACCCGAAGCCGCCAAAGAAAGAGAGCAGTCCTCCGAAGAAGGGGAAGGTCATGCCGACGAACATGGTGAATGCTGCAGAAGGTCACAAACCCAAGGAATTAGTCTGCTTCGCGATTTGCTGAATTGAATGAATTATTGTGCGAGTGAGAAAATGGAGGGAGGCTCACCGACGTAAGCAGATCGCGTGATCAGGCGAAGAGTTAGACCAGGAGGAAAGCGAAGCTTTTTTACCAGCACCGTCTCCATCATGTCGAACACGGGCATCGCGTAGATCTGCAGAGGACAATTTGTGATGATGATGATTTAGGAGAAATTAAGAGAGAAAAAAGTTCATGTCACCTGGTAGCCTCCGATAAGGTGGACGACGACCATCATGTTGGCCATGGCAATGAGCCAGGTCGGCCTGTTCAGAGAGACGAGGATGTTTTCCTCGACAGCATTGCCGAAGGCCCAGTAGGCGACGAGAGCCACAGGGAAATAGCAGAGGGCCACGATGATGTAGGCGAGGATGACTCCCCTCCACATCGGCTTCTTGGAAGGCTTCTCGGGAGTGGAAGGAATGGTGGCTTGGATTTCCAGCACCACGACGTGGCCGGCATACGCGAATGCCACATCTCCCAGAGCCGCCAGGAACCTCAGCACAGTCCCTCCTTGTGTAGGAGCTCTGTAGCCGTATTCCACATTATCCTGCTTCCCCTTGTCCAACGAAGCCCCCCATGCAATGGTAGAATAACTAGAATCGTTCGAGCATATATATATATACAGCAAGGAGTTAGTCAATCCTTTTTTCCCCCCCTTAATTTTCATTTTTTTGTGTGTGTTTTTTTTCTTTTTTTGATCGAGTACCTGAGAGACATGACAGCGGCGGCCAGAGATACCCCAGAAATCGAGTTGAAGTTGGGTAGCAGAGAGAGGACAAAGTGCACGGAGGCGAAGATCATGATGAAAAAGGTGAGCTTGATGTTCTTGCAGTCAGAGCAGACGACGTCGTGGAACTTCTTGAGGGATTTGCCGCCGGTGATCATGTAGACGATGCAGCCGCCGACCTCCACGATCAGCTGCTGGGGGACGACGATGTAAAGGCCGAGCTTTTCGCCGAAAGCATATTGTCCCAGCTCGTGGTACCGATCGAATCGCTTCCCGGGAATCATCTCTTGCATCTCCACCATTTGCCACAGGGTGTACAGGGTCACGATCCATGATATGACCAGCACGGCAATCCCAGGACCCCTGCGATACTCAATTCGATAAATATCCTCCTCTTTCAGCGGATTCGAGAAGACAAGAAGTTCCCTTTTCTGTTCGAAGAAGAAGAAGGAAAGTTCATCGCGGCGTACCATCCGAGTTCTGACATGGCATACGGCAAACTGAGGACGCCGGCTCCGACCATGGCGGTGACATTGTGGCAGGTGGAGTACCACCACTTGGCGTTGCGAGAGGATGTGATGGGAAGCCAGTCGTCGATCGCCTGCTCCTCCTCTCTCTGCGATTCACCAGAAACCATTCGATTCGTGAGCCCAATCTCAACTTCCAAAAACAACAGATAATTAATTAATTATACTTTTTCCGGCCAAAACACTGAATCTATCGATCTATTTAATCTACTTCTTTTTGTTTTATATTCTCGATTCCAAAGATCCCGTGTCCCATGACAGGCTTGGCTCGGTGTACCTTTCAAACCATTGCCAGCCGCCTCCTCGGCAAACTTCATCATTAAAATGAAGAATTAGATACCGAATCTGAATTATCACGTGAGAATTTTTAACCTTTTTCACGCGCCCACTTGTCTTGCCGGCGTCGCCAAACGAGGTGCGTGCTATATCTCTACTGATAAATTTACTGAGTAGAGATAGATATAGACTATTATTACCTGACTTTGTTTACCGGCATAGTTCTCAGGGGGCGATGGACCTAGAGTCCCCATGCTCTGAGCCTTCTCCTTCTCTTCTTCCTGGAAGGAACGATTTCCCAAAGGAAGAAATGGATGTATCCGAATCCAGAGAAGTTGGATATTCCCAAAACTTTGGCTACCTGCACTCCAGACTGAATGTACAGGAGAGGGATACGCCCTAGAGGAAGAGGAGAAGGATGCATCAAGTTGACTTTTCTTCGAGAAACTACTAGGCATTTTGCCAATATTCTGTGAAATTGATAGAGTTGACTTAAACGAGTCTACGAGACTTTATTTATGTTTTGAGAGAAATAATAATAATTTTTATGCCCAGCTTCTGTGTAAATGCTAAGAACCGTAAAAGACGTACGCGAACTGAATCAAGAACTACTCACTTGATGGGGAAAGAGTTAAGTAGCATTTTAAATACTCTTTCTAAAATTATTAAAATACCTTCTTCTTTTTTTTTTCTTTCAAAATACTCTTTTCTTTCCTTCATTTTCTATTTGATCGACGGCCAGATGTATAGGTCTGACTATGATATATCAACACTGCGCATCCATTTCACAGTCAACTTGGCTATGTTTTCAAGGTCTTGCACAAATTATACTATTTAACAGTCAACAAAATCACAACTTGTTCTTAGGCAAGTCATAATTTTGCAACCGTCCAAGCGTGAGATTTGGTGGCCACGACAAGCCTTGATTTTATGGCCAATTTGACTGTAATTTTGCAGCTATGCTTGGTCACGATTTCATGACGATGCTTAGACATGTTTTCATGATGGAAGAGTATTTTACGAAAGCATGAGTTGATAATTTTAAAACTAGGGTGTGAGATTTGAGCATTAAAAAAACTTAAGTGTGTGGTTTAATAAATTCTTTTTTTAAGTGATAGATTGAGAAGATGTTAGATCTTCTTTAAACACATACATAGCAATGTTAATTATCGAAAGGCGCCAAGTCATAGTAATCTTAACATAGGAAATTGGGTTTGCAATTGACCAATATATATATGCTATATTGTATGGTAATAATAGACAATCTTACACCCTAAAACATATTGATATCAAGAAAAACGTATGAGTGAGATTGCTAGAGAATCAATATTGAATGTCTCTCCATGAATGAGAACTCATTTGGCATGTTACCTAGTGTATATGAGGATATTATGCAAATAAATACAACTAACATTTAGACTTGAGGTTAATATTCAACTCACAAAAAGGTAGCATACACTTCTCGTTGAATATATTACTAGTCTTATAGAAATGAGAGATTAGAAAATAGAAAATTTATCACTCTTATCAATACGAAGACTATATTGTTGTAATTATACCTCAAGTAGTTGAATTTGACAAAGTTATTTTGATGTGGATGAGAAAGAGTTAAAGGTAATTCGACGATTTACCAAACAATTTACGTGAAGTTTAGAATTGTCCAAACAGTATCTCATACTTTCATATTTACCAAAGGGCGCACCTCATTCCTTTTTTACCCTCCCCGTCAAATATGTATTTAATGCTAAAATCTTGTATGCATCCGAACCACAATTGAAAATTCTGAACCATCCAAACGTAGTGCTGGGAATTCAAATCTCAGGACCATTGTGTTCTTAGGAATATAATTCCCAGTACCACCTTTTATTATCTGATTTCTAATTTATATCGACCTAATTTCTGAAATATTATTGTGAATACCTAATAAAATATTGAATATCAAAAATTTTGGCCACGGATACATAGAGGGGCACTACCCAAACTCAATGGACTTGGATTGGATCGAAGAAGAGGTGAATATGATCATCAATGGATTTGGACCGAAATCCATTGATGGACCTAGAAGAGTCCGAATTTCGAAATCTTGACATAGATTGAAAGATCTTACAATATGAATTTTTGATATGTCGAGGAAACTTAGTTCTAATCCTCCTACCTTCCAATTTTGACGGTGTGTCGAAAAAAAGATGGTACTGGAAATTAAATCCCAATACCACAGTGAAATTGTAAATCCCAGTACCACAGTGGTATTGCAAATCCCAGCACCACCACTGTGGTGCTGGGATTGGTGCTGAGAATTGCAATCCCAGCACTACAGTGGTGTTGGGATTGTAAATCTCAGGACCACTGTGTTCCTGGAAATATAATTCTCAGTACCACTTTTATTTTATCTAATTTCTAATTTATATCGACCTAATTTCTAAAATATTGCTGTTAATACCTAATAAAATCTTGAATATCAGAAATTTTGGCTACGGATACACAGAGGGGCACTACCCAAACTCAATGGACTTAGATTGGATCGAAGAAGAGGTGAATATGGTCATCAATGTGTTTTCATCAAAACCCATTGATGAACCTAAGGAGTCCAAGTTTCGAAATCTTGACATATACTAAAATATCTTACAACATGAATTTTTGATATGTCGAGGAAACTTAATTCTAATCCTCCTACCTCCCAATTTTGAAGGTATGTCGAAAAAAAAAATGGTGCTGGAAATTAAATCCCAACACTACAGTGGAATTGCAAATCCCAGTACTACCACTGTGATGCTATAATTGCAATTCCCATCACCATAGTGGTGTTACAAATCCTAGCACCACAGTGGTGGTGCTAGTCTCAACACCCACTATGGTGTTGGGATTTATAACACCACTGTGGTGTTGGGAATTATAAATCTCAACACCACAGTGGTGGTATTGGGAATTGTAAATCCCAGCACCATAGTGGTGGTGCTGGGATTTGCAACACCACTGTGGTGTTGGGATTTGCAATACCACTGTGACGTGGGAATTGCAATTTCAACACCGCGTGATGCTTGTAAATTCCAAAGACTACAAAGCGGTGGTGAAATTACAAATTCTAGCACCACAAAGGGCGTGATTTGAAAGATCACTTCGGGTGTTGGGAATCAGCCCAATAATTATCATAGCAGGCAAGAAATTCCAAAGACATAGCGGTGCCGAGATTTGTAATTCCTACCATGGGTGTTGGGATTTAATTTCCAACACCATCTTTTTTTTCGATACACCGTCAAAATTGGGAGGTAGGAGGATTAGAACTAAGTTTCCTCGACATATCAAAAATTCATGTTGTAAGATCTTTCAGTCTATGTCAAGATTTCGGAATTTGGACTCCTCTAGGTCCATCAATGGATTTCGATCAAAACCCATTGATGACCCTATTCACCTCTTCTTCGATGCAATCCAAGTCCATTAAGTTTGGATAGTGCCCCTCTATGTATTCATGGCCAAAATTTTTGATATTCAAGATTTTATTAGGTATTCACAACAATATTTTAGAAATCAGGCTGATATAAATTATAAATCAAATAAAAAAAAGGTGGTGCTGGGAATTATATTCTCAGGAATACAGTGGTCCTGGGATTTGAATTCCCAACACCACGTTTGGATGGTTCGGAATTTTCAATTGTGGTTCGGATGCATGCAATATTTGAGCATTAAATACACATTTGGCGGGAGGGATAAAAAAGGAATGAGATGCACCCTTTGGTAAATATGAAAGTATGTGGCGTTGTTTAGGCAATTCTAAACTTCACGTGCGCTATTTGGTAAATCGCCGAAGTTAATTTTACCTCAAGTTTCTCATATATGTGTGTAAGTGTATAAGAGCTTGAGAGTAGAGCATAGACAACTTATAACTCAACATGATTAAGCCTATTAAGTTAGAAGAATATTGAACCAAGCGGTCAAAGTGAGCTAGGAGCCTAGTAGGTTACTTATAGAGAAGGAAAGATCATTACTCAATAGAGTCAAGTTGTGCTCATGTGTCTAACTTGCTCGATGGCTTGATGGCTTGGAGGCCGAAAATGAGATGAACTCGAAGGCATGGTGAATGATGGCATGAAGCAAGCTTGGAGGGCGTAGTGCATCCAAGGTGCAAAAGGTATTGCAAGATAAACTCAAGGGTGAGAAAAATCAATGAAACCATAAACTTAAGATAAGTTTATTATGAGAGATTATGAGTGAATGTAATAATGAATTTGTTAGGAGTATTGGGAATACAATCAAAGTCTCACATTGGTAAGACATGTAAAAGACCATATACTTATAAGATGAAAAGATATCTCATTTGGCATGAGACCTTTTGGGTATAGCTCAAAAATAAAATCATAAGAGCTTAGGCCCAAAGTAGATAATATTATACCATTGTAGAGATATGCGAATCTTATTTGCACCAACAATTAGTATTAGAGTCACAGTCTATGTCAAGTCATACACCTCGAATGAAGGAAGTGGATCTTCCATATCTGAATCAAGAGAACCTGACACCAGACAGGAAGTCCAGTTGGGTCAGGAGGACTAGATAGTTGGCAGGAAGATGGTGGGTTGAGGATTAGACATCAAATAGAGGAAGTACTTTGAGAATGGATAGACTTAAGGGAGGCCCAATGTGTTGGATCGAGCGGATCACTAGAGGGGGGGTGAATAGTGATAAAAACTTTCGTTCGTTTTGACTCTTGAGTTACGCAGCGGAAAGAATAAAACAATAAAAATAAAGAAGACACGAGAGTTTTTTTACTTGGTTCGTAGCCTTCGACTACTACTCCAAGGCCCTAGTGGTCCTTGACCATGCACGGAGGGCAAATCACTAACGAACTCCTCCTCGTTGGAGGTAGGAGTTAATCGGATACAAAACCACGAAAAGGATCGAGATAGAGGGACACTCTCCCTCTTCTTGTTACGATAAAAACACGATAAAAAGAACTCAAATACAGATTGAAACTAAAACAAACTTTTATTGACGACTCGTAGATGAAAAGATGGAGCTCTAGTTGTCGTGTCTGCAGCGCTTCGTCGTAGGGATGTCGGAGACTCGTAGCGTATCGGAAGCACTTGGAGGCTTTTAGAATTGATGAAAACCCCTAGGAGAAACTCTCCAAGGCTTGACTCCTCAAAGTGATCTCGACCATCAATGACGATGGCTCAGAATGAGGTGATAAGGCTGACTTCACAAATGCGATTACCATCACGATCAGAGTCGATCGATTTTAAGCAATGAGTGGCTCTTGTGGGCGCCGATCGATGCTAATGAAATCACAAGTTAGCTTAACAAAAACATAATTTCGATGACCGTCGACTGTCCGATCTCGACCTAGACCATTCATGGGATGTCTTTGGTCGTATTTACGCTTAAGACCATCCCCGTAAGGAGGATACGACCTCACTTACGCTCACACACACGAGCTTACCTCGATACTTACTTTGTAGCTCTCGCTTCTAGCCTCCCACTCGATTCCTTTGACTATCTCCGAAGTCACTCGAGTGTCGCCCGACCACCATGGCTTCCTCCGGGTGTTGCTAGCCTTCAGCTCCAGCTTTAGCACTTTTCTGCACACTCTATTAAGCTCGTGAGATAACGATGTAATCTTAACTTTGCATCTTTTGTCATAATCAAAACACAGGTTCGATCATATGGTGCCCCTGCACCAACACAATGTGGTCTTTCATTTGGGGGAGGATTGTTGAGAGTATTAGGAATACAATCAAAGTTTCACATTGGTAAGATATGGAAAAGATCATATACTTATAAGATGAAAAGATATCTCCATTAGCATAAGACCTGTTGGGTATACCCAAAAATAAAATCATGAGGGCTTAGGCCCAAAGTGGACAATATCATATCATTGTAGAGATATGTAAATCTTATTTGCACAAACAAAATTATATTTCTAAGTAGTTAACCTAGTTGTTTGTGTGACCAAAGAACAACAGATTTCATATCATTGTTGATGTTTGAGCTTGATCTCAAGTTATGTTGGGATCTTTAAACAAATATAATTCATTAGAGGTCATTTTTAGTCGACTAAACTATTGAGTTGATTTAGAAGTTAACATAAACATTCAACTCAAAAATATAATATTTTTATTTTGGCTCAATTGATTACAAAAATGATTTAATTCATTAAAGCTATTGAGTTGATTAAGTAGTTAATTATGCAAAATAGGTTATTTTTGGTTGAGCTCAAATCCATTGGGGATGACTTCTAGAAAAGTATTTGTTGGGGGAAAAATTGTTGTCATTAATTGTTATTGGAGTAAACAAAAAATGGTTTGGCTTTACTAAAATTTGAGCAGTCAACTTTAGAGACTTCCAAAGATTGACAAATTAGCAATTGATGGCTAAATTTGTTGAATCTTGGCAATTTGAGTCGATCGAATTTAGTTTGAGTTGATTAAATGTTTGAGCAGTCATTAAGTCAAGTTTACTGATAATTAGTTATTGGCTAATAAAACTTACATATCTATATTTCAAATTATATAAGTAGAAATAGTCATTTGAGTTTTCTTCTCTATTTTTTTTTTTTTTTTTTTTTTTTTTTTGATTTACAAGTGGTATCCAAGCTTCGCCCGACTAGTCCACTTGGCGAATCGCCCCACCCTCAAGAGTTCCACCCCACAAGGGTAATCAGAAGACGCGCCACTAAGTCGCCGCGTGAGGGGTTTAACGCCAATCGTGGTCCGCCGACTTACACCAACCCGCCGGTAACGGAACTCCGCAACCCGCAAGAGCGAGTGAAAACGCGAATTTCTCCGCAAGCCGCAGCCGCAGGATCGAACCATGGTTTGCTGTGACCCCCAAGCTCTTACCGACGCGCCCTTGCCCTGGGGGCTAAACTGTGATGGGTAAACTTTTTATAGTTGCCGCCACGGCCCAAGACCCCTCATCGTAAAACCCCAAGGATTTTTGGAATCAATCGTTCTATCGTGAGCGTACATACTCCTCCGACACGCCGCCAACTTTCCGCATATTCGCGGAAATGCAATTTCGCAATTTTCGGATCGAACCCGCGACTTCCGATTGACATACCTGCCTCACCAGAGCTAGCGCACTTCGGTAAGTTTTCTTCTCTATTGATTTGTGGTTGAATTGCTTTTGGCATAGCAGGCCTTCCACTCGGAGGTCCACATGATGACTATTAGCTCAATAGTAGAGCACACCTCTAATAATTTCATTGTTGTGCCTGGGTTGTAAGCGCTCTCAACCACATGAATAATTCGATGTACTTATCATCGTTTGACTCGGTGATGTGGATCATCCAAGGCACTACAAGGGACCTCAAAATAAAATATTGATTACTACAAAATTCTCTTATTATTTTTCTCCCTAAGCACATCTGATGCCTCTAGGAGCTCAAAAACAATTTGGCTTTGACTCTTTCAAGGTTTTATGTCACACCCTAAGGCTGTCATTTCAGTATCCTATTTGTTGATAGTATATAATAAAACAAATCTAAGGACCACATTCAACGAATTCAATAAATGTCTATATTCATATAAGTAAATCTTTACTAGAAAGTTCACAAAACTATGTAAACAGAAGATTGGTGAAGTATAACAAAAACACATCGAAGTGGAAACCAAACCAAGGAATCAATAGGTTGAGATTTCCGAATGACTCTATTTACATCAAAATCCACTATAATATTTGATGGTACCTAGGAGTTCTAGTATTTATTCCCAATCACAAGGTTTATTCCCAAGCACCTTCCTTACGGTTGAGTACCTTCCTTCCCACTGAGCACCTGGTGTATTGCCAGAGCATCCTGTGTGTTTTCAGAACACCTCGTGCATTTTCAGAGTAGCATGTATATTTCTAGAGCACCATGTGTGTTTTCAGAGAACCCTATGTATTTCTAAAGCATTCTATATTTTTCCAGAGTACTATGTGTATTTCCAGAATACTCTATGTATTTCCAAAGCACCATGTGTATTTCCAGAGCACCCTGTGTATTTTCTGATTGACCTATGTATTTCCCGACTAACTTATGTATTTTCCGACTGACCTATGTATTTCCGACTGACCTATGTATTTCTCAACTAACCTATGTATTTCCTGACTACACTATGTATTTTTCAACTGACCTATGTATTTCCTGACTATACTATGTATTTCCCAACTTGCCTATGTATTTCCCGACCCGCCTATGTATTTCTCGACCACCCTCGTCCTTGTTGGGCACTAGCCTTTTATTTCAGTATCAATCGACTGCCTCATTAAAGACCTCGTACTCAGACTTTCTCAATCACCTGGTTACCAGTTTCCTCCTGATTAAGTATAACGATTATTTCTTAATATCTCAAAGGGCATTATAGTTAATTAAGCTAGAGAGAAAGGCAGTGACTATTCCTGTATAAAGGAGTAGAGATGAGGAAGTAAGGGAAGGGCTATTTTTTTTTCTATATTTGGTACGTAATAGCTCTTTTTCTTCCTTAAGTTACTTCCTTTATTTCATTTTCTTTTACTGTACTCTGCTTGTCTCTTTGATGGATACTGACTTGAGCGTCGGAGGGGCCGCATCGATAAAGCCATCCCACCCCCCCCTTAAGCGCTCAGTTTTATTGTAGATCAGGAACCTTAGCGACATTTTTGCAGATCTTACATATTTCGCTTCTCATCGACGAAAGAGGATGAGGGATCCGAGCGTGCCGAAAAAAGGAACACCATCAATATCAAAAGGTTTTCTAAGCCTGCATAACTAGAGGTCAAGAAAAAATAGATAATGAGCACAAACAACTAAGTGGATAATCAAGATAAATATGCAAAATTTAATCTTATTCAAGAGGCCAAGAAAATAAGCAAGATGAAAATTTTCTATTACAATTTTAAGTCTTTCCTTATATCCATAATCATCCAATATTTTTATATTGACATTTAGAATTGCCCATTATTATTATCTGTTATCCTCAACTAAGATGAATTTTGAACTATTATTCTTGCGTTTGTTCACCATATACAAATGTCAATAATTGTTTAAATGTATTAATCAACTAAGAAGTGAATCATTGGAGTCAGTATCCTCAAAGTGTGATAACATCATCTGACATATGGATTAAAGTCACATCATCGATGGACTACAATAACAAATAATAATATAGCGTCGGAGTGCAAGTAAATACTGACTGTGGGTGACTCATACTACCATAACTCATGTGGATGGTCAGGTACTCTGGTATAAGACTAGACTTAGAGTTTTCACTTTTAGTATTTCCCATCTATATCTTTAATATTAAATTTAACTCTTTTATCACATCTATTCAATTATAGGTGCATATCTTATGGTAAATCTAAATGATCATTCTAAATCAAGTTATTTAGGTATTATCATAAAGTTTATATGTGAAAGTTATACAACTAAAATTTATAAGTGTCAACAATATGAAGTACTAACAATAAAAAAAGTCAAGCATCCCCTCCAACATAGAGAGAGAGGCTCTCCCTTCTCTATAGAATCCCTAGAGAGGGGGCGGCTGGAGGTTGGTCAAGAGGATAGGCGAGCTCTTGGAGTTTCTCTACTGGTGGTCTAGCAGTGGCGAGCTATCGTGTTGTCTGTGTGCCACGACAGGACATTTGGCGCGGTGCGTGGTGTGGAGCATGGAGGTGCGGTGCAAGGTTTGTTGCGCGGTGCGGCATGCGGTGTGGTGCAAGTTTTTTGCTGTGTGGCGGTGCGGTGCGTGGCACAGCGAGGCAGGGCTTGCTTGTGATGCGTGGCACATTGTCAGGGGTGTGCAAGGCGATGCATGGCATGGCTGGGCGGGGCTCGCTTGCTTGCGTTGCGTGGCGTGCAACCTGCGTGTGGGGCTAGCGGTGCAGGCACTGGTGTGTGATTTTTCGACGATCATTAGAGGGTTGGTTGGGTGGTTGCTCGAGGAAGAAGGAGACAGTAGAGGACAAAGTGGTAGGTGGCTCTTGCAGCGCCTTGGTGCAGCTGCTGGTCGCGCAAGGCTCAAGAGAAGGGGCTTTGCCATTTTTGGAAGGCTGCAGACTGGCCACACGCTGTGGAAGGCATGCACTTTCACGGAAATGGCAAGGAACAAGCAGCATAATCAACCAAACACCTGGGGCGTCCAATCAGATGTGGTCAACTAGGCTTTGGAAGGTGCTAATGCTCAAGGCTGCATAGGGACCAAAGGAAACAAAGGGGAAAAGGGATGATGTGGCTGCTGATGTAGAGGTGTAGAGTAGTGCGGCGATGACAGCTGAGGTGGAGGCAAATGTGCACGATGGAGTTGAGGTGGATGTTGAGGTGGTGGCTGATGTGGCACGTGGACAGGGGAGCAGTGCAGCGAAAAGTGGGCAAATGGCTAGTTCGTCGCAGCGAGCAAAGGGGCATGTGCGCATCTCGATTGGGCCATGGACAAACCTCTTCAGGGATAAGCGGAATGCGACAACAGCAATGAAGCTGGACCGATTTGAACATACCGGGTCTACAATTCAGATAGGATATGGTGACATTGATGCGATGGAGACGGTGTTGGGGTCATGCTTGGTTGGATGTTTCATGGGCAAGCACCATGGCCGACAAGGGGTTGAGTTGGCAATAAAGCGATGGGGGGTGTCATGCAGCTTCCATTTACATGCTAGCGAATGGGTGGTTTTCAAGTTTGATGGTGAGGAAGATCGTGAGAAGGTGCTAATTGGCAGGTCATACTTCATCTTTGTCATGCCGCTTTCTTGAAGATCATGCCACGATGTTTCCTATTTGCGGAGGATGGTCGGCATGTGCCGGCTTGGGTGCAAATCCACGAGCTGCCTCCGGACTATTGGAATCACTGGGTGCTCAGTTGGATCGGATCGGAGATCGGGAGGCCATTGCATACAGATAAACTGACTAGGATATGGGAGCGGATATTATTTGCAAGGATACTTGTCGAGGTGGATGTTCAAGGGACGAGGGTACGACAGATCCCGGTGGAACTGCCAATGGGGGCCAAGGTTGAGGTCCATATCACTTATGAAGTGATCCCTCACTTCTGCGACATATGCCGCAGATTAGGCCACAAGACGGAGCAGTGCAAGCTGATTACAACCCCTGCAGGATAACAAGTAGCGAAAAAGGTGCCAACAGCGCTAGACAAGAAGCAATCTGCAGACCCAATCCTAGCTACGCAGGGTAAGGCGACCGCCAATGCGTCAGGCCCTGCACCAGCAAGGGAGGGGTAGTCACGCTCTAGGCACCACTATCATACACAATCATGTCAAAGGGCCAATACACAGAGTGCAGAAGGGCTGGAACCAGCCGCTGTGGTGGGAAAGGAAGTAGGTGCTTGAGTGGAGGGATCACGAACAGAATGCAACATACATGCATAGCAGGATGGGGAGCGATCGGAACAACATCCTCTGGCAGATGTGCATGGTAAGCAACCCATAGTCGTGGCCAGTAGGTCGGGTGAGCAGACGTGCGCAAATGGCTTGCTGCAGGAGAGCACCGCAACAAGCCAAACCCTTAGCTCAGCGGACACTATCGAAAAAGGTGAGGGGACCAGCAGTAGGCATGGGGCGCAAGTAGCAACTGTGGATCAGTTGGGAGATGTGGCTTGGATCCCTATGGTGCAACGCAAGGTGGGTAATCATTGGGTTAGAGCAGCCTGGGCACGGTGCTCATGAAGATTACAGCTTGGAATATCATGGGCTTCCACAAGTCCCTAAAGCATGGGGGGGGGGGGGGGGTTCAGCACCTCCTCAGGGGTAGGCGGATACAGGTGATGGCTCTCCTTGAGACCAAACTCATGGCGAAGCGATTAAGCGGGCATTGGGCAGTGACATTTTAGCGGTATGCAAATGGTGCACAACTTTGATTTTTCTAATTGTGGGCGTATATTGGTGTTATGGGATTCACAATGAGTTTCTTTGGAGATCTTGGAAACGGAGGAACAATTCATGCATTGCAGAGTGACATGCAATGTTGTACACCGTAGGTTCTTAGTAACTTTCGCCTATGGGTTACACTCCATTATCACCCGTAGGCCACTGTGGAGCGCACTTCAATGTCTTGGGGAGTATGTAGCAGAACCTTGGATCATCATGGGTGATTTCAACTCCGTTCTATCAATTGGAGACCGGACAGGTGGGCAGTCGGTGATGAACTACAAGATGTGGGACTTAAGCCAGCTTGTGCACACATGCGGGCTGGTTGATTTACACTGCATTGGGTGCCGACATACATGGACTATTGGTGCAATTGACCCAGGTCATGATTGACTGAACTCGAGTTTGACTTGAGTAGTGTTTTGATATTTGACAATGTGTTGGGGAAATTGTTGGCGCAATCGACCCGGGTCATGATTGACTATTTGATGATGGTTTGACTATAGTTTGACTATATGGTTGACTTGGAGTTGACCATACGATGGAGAAGTCCAAGTGGGATATTTGGCAATGGGAAAGTCCAAGTCTTGAGTACTTGACATAGAAAGTCCAAACATGGGTCTTGGTAAGGAAAAATCCAAGCTTGAGTCTTGGCATTTGGAAAGTCCAACATTGAGTTGGCATGGAAAGTCCAAGGGTGTAGTCTTGGCAGTGAAAGTTCAAGTCATGGGTACTTGACATTTGGGAAGTCCAAGGGTTGATATTGGTGGCGAAAAGTCCAAGGGTGGTGTCTTGGCAGCAAAAGTCCAATGGTTGGCGGCATAAAGTCCAAGCATGGTCTTGGCAGTGTAAGTTCAATGTGCCTTGGCTGTGTAGACACCGTTAGCATGACAATAGCTAATGGAAGCACTTGAAGGCTAGCGTACGGATGAACAAGTTATGGATGACTTGGAGGGATCCGATAGGCATGAGGCTGATGGAGGTGGCTAGAAGGCTTAGGTCTAGGTTAAGGGTGGTCTAGCAAGTATGAGGGCATCATACTTGGTGTTAAAACCTCATGGATAAGGTTGTCAGTCGACTGATGTGAGTCGACTGGTGTTCGACTGCAGGAAATGGCCTAGCAGTCGATTGCGGCGATCGGGCGATCATTGTTGCGAGAAGTCGATCGATATGGTGATCACCGATCGAATCGATTGAGTTCAGAGATAGAAAGTTTTCGAGTGTTAGGGTTTGACAGTTGAGTGATGACTCGATCAGTCGACTGATGAGTATGATCAGTCGATTGATGCCTTATCTGTTGAAACTTATCCAACGTGGCTCGGGTCATTGTGAGACAATGGCTACAGGAGCAGTCGACTGATGGTCACGATCAGTCGACTGCTAGGCAAATTCAGGCCGAATGTAGGTTATAAAAGCAGCTCGTGGAGAAGGATTTGACTAAGATTTTCTTGGGCGATTTGGAGAGATTTGTTGGTGCAAATCAAGGTCTTCAAGGCTAGTCTAAGGCAATCAACAAGCAAACTTCCAAAAGATCTTTTGTAAAGTGTTCTTTACATTCTTTTGTTGTATTTACTTGTATATGCTTGTTGTTCATTTGTATTGCTGTTGTAATCTCTTGTAAGTGGTTTCTCCACCTCTGACTTGTTGTCGAGGAGTATTTGATTAGTGGTGTTGTTCGCATCGCTAGAGCTTGTTTGAGCTCAATCCATGGAGTAGGAATCTTGAGGTCCCGAACCACGTTACATCTCGGTGTATTTGTGTTTGTCTTTATTTTTGTTTTTGCTATTATATATATTTCGCTGCGCATAACATATTTTGTAGAGACGAATATGAATGAATTTCATCGACGTACGAAATCGCTATTCACCCCCCTCTAGCCGACACCAATGTTCCAACAATTGGTATCAGAGCTAGGAGATCTTCACCGGCTTCACATCCGAGGGAGCATGCTAGAGGGATCAAGAAGGAGTTTGAAGGAAAATTAGGATGGGACATCAACACATCACCACCATACGACCAAGAAGATTTTCTGGCATGGAGGGCAAGAATGGAGACATTTTTGATGATGGACATAGAAGATTGGTTCATCATCATGGAAGGTTTTGAACCCCCTAGGGATAAGAAGTCAAATGTCTTGAAATTGAAGAAGTGGACCCAAGAGCAACATCTAAAGTTCAAAATCGAAGTCAAGGTAACAAAACTTTTAGAAGATTTGATACCTAATGATATTTTATCTAGACTAGGTGAATATCAAGATGCCAAGGAGCTTTTAAGCAAATTGACAAAGTTCCATGAAAATCCATCACCGATCTAAGAAGAAAAGGAAGAAGAGGAATGCTCATCGGCTCAATCGGAGGAAACCGAAGAAACGAGCTCATCCTCACAAGAAAGTGAGGAGTCAGAAGTTGAGAAAGAGTCAACTTCCGGATCGTTGCAAGAGAAAGAATTGGAAGAGGCCTCCACCTCTAGGATTGAGGGGGAGGAGAGACCATCCACTTCGGAGCATCAAGAAGAAGCTTCTACTTCCGGTCAAGAAGAAGAGCAAGGCCAAACTTCCACCATTGACCTAGGTAACTCAAACATTGTAGTTAAAATTAAAAATCATATAATATATTTTGAGTGTAGGGTGTAACGCCCGTAAAATTTCTAGCAATTTTACGAGAATTTTTGGCTTTACGATGATGGGCTTTATGTGGGCCTTTTCAAAAATAAAAGGAAAATAAGCCAAAAAGAGATGCAAGGCCTAGGAATTGAACCCCAAACCTCTAGAGATAGCCAAGCCCTATAGATGCACCCACTAACCAGAAGCTCAATAGGATTAGATCATTAGAGGAAGGGGGGAAATTGTAGATAAGTGTGATGGGGGTAAATGAAGAGGCATGGAAAAGAGAAGAGAAACTTCTCTTCCTCCCTTTATAAAGAAGAGGGAAGTTTCCACTTGGCCACTTCTTCTTCTCTTCTTCTTCCTCACCGAAAACCATCTCTCCCCCTCTCCATTTTCACCCTTTGGCCGAACCTCATCCAAGCAAGGGAAGGCTAGTTCTTGGCTTCCATTAGGTCATCTACCAACTAAAAGCAAGCGAAGGATGTAAGATTCCCTCACCTGCAGTATATTAGTTTTGTAGGACATGTTACATGAAAGAAGTATGAAGTTTGTAGTCCTACATGTTTCAGCCAACATTAGGTTTAGGGTTAGGGCTTCATGAAAATACCTCTTATGAAGTTGTAATAGGTTGTATGCCTTCAAGGAAGAGTTTATGTAACAAAAATAAGGAAAATGGAGTCCTACATGTTTCAGCCAACCAAGTTTTAGGGTTAGGGTTTCATGAAAATACCCCTTATGAAGTTGTATTAGGTTGTATGCCTTCAAGGAGGAGTTTATGTAACAAAAATAAGGAAAATGGTGCCCTACATGTTTCGGCCAACATTAGGTTTAGGGTTAGGGTTTCATGCAAATACCCCTTATGAAGTTGTAATAGGTTGTATGCCCTCAAGGAGGAGTTTATGTAACAAAAATAAGGAAAATGGTGCCCTACATGTTTCGGCCAACATTAGGTTTAGGGTTAGGGTTTCATGCAAATACCCCTTATGAAGTTGTATTAGGTGGTATGCCTTCAAGTAGGAGTTTATGTAACAAAAATAAAGAAAATAGTGCCCTACATGTTTCGGCCAACATTAGGTTGAGGGTTAGAGTTTCATGCAAATACCCCTTATGAAGTTGTATTAGGTTGTATGCCTTCAAGGAGGAATTTATGTAACAAAATAAGGAAAATGGAGTCCTACATGTTTCGGCCAACATTAGGTTTAGGGTTAGGGTTTCATGCAAATACCCTTATGAAGTTGTATTAGGTTATGCGCCTTCAAGTAGGAGTTTATGTAACAAAAATAAAGAAAATGGTGCCCTACATGTTTCGCCAACATTAGGTTTAGGGTTAGGGTTTCATACAAATACCTCTTATGAAGTTGTATTAGGTTGTATGCCTTCAAGAAATATGTTTATGTGATGAACATGATTATGATTTTTATGTGCCATGAAATAAGTTTATGTGAGGAACATGATTATGATTTTTATATGCCATGAAATATGTTTATGTGATGAACATGATTATGATTTTTATGTGCCATGAAATAAGTTTATGTGATGAACATGATTATGATTTTTATATGCCATGAAATATGTTTATGTGATGAACATGATTATGATTTTTATATGCCATGAAATATGTTTATGTGATGAACATGATTATAATTTTTATGTGCCATGAAATAAGTTTATGTGATGAACACGATTATGATTTTTATATGCCATGAAATATGTTATGTGGATGATTATAATATGCCATGAATTATGCCTATGTGATGAACATGTTTATGATGTAATATGCTATGAAATATGCCTTTGAGATGAACTTGTTTTATGATTTAATATGCCATAAATATGCCTCTGAAATATGCTTATGTGATAAACATGTTTATGCTTTAGGACCCCTTTAGGGTACTCTTATGTTATGAATGCATGTATGCTATGAAATGTCTAAGATGGAGATGCTTATCTTTCAAGTAGGGATTAAGAGCTCTCCTTATGATAAAATAAGATGGAGATGCTTCCCTTTCAAGTAGGGATTAAGAGCTCTCCTTATGATAAGACAGGATTGAGATGCTTCCCTGTTTATGTTGGGGATTAAGAGCATTCTTTATGATATGACAAGAAGGAAAGGAATTAAGTATTTTACTTTGTAAGAGGTTAAGTACCCGACCTGTCAAGTGGTCGTTAATCAAATCCATAGGGACATAAGAAGACGTAAGAGGTCTTGCCCTGGTAAGACGTAAGAGGTCTTGCTCTAGTAGTGCAGTGGCTCGCTACTGACCTATTAGGAGCGCGTATTATGTGGTACTTAACCTGGGGCCCCCCATTCAAGTTATGATTATGTTAAAATACCTATATGTATATGTTTTGAAAAGAAAGGACTTTTATGAATGCTTATGTTAAGTTTAAGAATGCTTATGATTATGACCCTGATGCTTGTCTATGATTTATGAAAATTATGAATGCTTATGTTAAGTTTAAGAATGCTTATGATTATGACCCTGATGCTTGTCTATGATTTATGAAAATTATGAATGCTTATGTTAAGTTTAAGAATGCTTATGATTATGTCCCTGATGCTTGTCTATGATTTATGAAATTATGAATGCTTATGATTATGACCTTTATGCATGTTAGAATTGAGGAAATTATGAATGCTTATGTCAAGTTTAAGGATGCTTATGATTATGTCCTTCATGCATGTTTAGGGTTGATGATGCCATGAATGCTTATGATTTAATTTATGCCCTGCTTAGATTTAATTATGTTTAGCATGCTATGTAAATTGTATGCCATGCTTATGTTCTCATTACGTTGGTAAGTTGATGCATAGTGTTGTTATGAAATACTTATGCTATTTACGCTAGTATGCTCCTGCTTTCTATTTGTTTGATGAAGTTTGTGGCTTTTGTGAGTAGGCAAGAATCTTACTAAGCTATATGCTTATAGTTTATGTTGTCCATATACTGCAGATAAAGGAAACATGAACTAAGAGGAAGTAGCAGGAGGGGCCAAGTGTGTGTGATAGTGGCATGGTGGAAAAAGACCCTATTACTATCTGCTTATATTTATATGCTCAGTGAACACCTTAAGACATTTGCTTCCGCTTATAAGACTTGAGATTTATTAGTACCATGTTGAATGTTACTGTTCAGTACGTAGATTGTGAAATGATCCCTATATGTCATGTTATATAAAAAAAAAAAAAGAGAAAAAGTAGCGCCGCCCTGAGAGCAGATAAGGGAGGGCGTTACAGGTTGGTATCAGAGTGGGTTCACCTTTCCACTATCACATATCAAGCCTCCATCCTGCTATTTCCAAGTAAGTAACTTTATGCATACCTAAGTTTCTTTTATAATGAAGAGTGTCTTCTATCTAGATGGAAATAATACCTCGTCATGTTTTAGTAGAATAGAACCATACTTGTGACTTAGATAGTAATGATACCTTTCCAAGCCTTATATGATGGAAACAGGTCTCTCACCTAGAATTTCAACTAAGAAGGATACCTTACCTCGTTTATGATAAGGAATGTTTAGATGCATGTGTATGAGTAGAAATTTTAATAATACCTTAATTATTTATTTATCTCTAGATAACATGAACGGGAGACGTAGTAATAGAGGGAATGAATCGGCACCCCCACCAGATTTGATGCATGTGGTTACCGAGCTACCAGTCGAACAACGATTGGTTATCAATACTCTCATGAATCAACAAGGGAACCCTAGTACCACACCAGAGATGCAGAACGTGACTCCTAACACGACCACTATGGTGCAAGCCCCACTAATCAATGCTGTCACCGGGGTCCGACCCGAAGCTTATCTGATTCAGTGGCAGAGGCTGAAACCAGAAAATTTCTCTGGTGCCGGCGAACCATGGGATGCCCAAGCCTGGTTCAAAGCTGAGAGCATCGTGAGCCGCTGGATTGGCAGTCTGCGAAAAAGATAAAATGTGCCTCATTCTGCCTTTCCGAGATGCGAGGATGTGGTGGAGAGAGTCAAAGCAAAGAGACAAGTAAATCAAATGAGGTGGACAGACTTTGAATCGGAGTTCTTCGAGGAGTTATTTGAGAGATCACAAATAAGCACTACGATGAGTTCCTCGAGTTCCGGCACAAGGCGATCTATCGATTAGTGAAGCTATGAAAAGGTTCAACCGACCGCACGCCTGCGCCCGAGTTAGTCGATCGAAAGGGAGAGGATCGGACTCTGTTGAAAATGTTGCGGTAGGAGATAGCTCGAATGTGGCCGTGAGTCAATCGACCCTGACCGAAGAGCTATTCGATAGTGCCACAGTCACCGAGCACTACAACAACATTAGTCACAGAGTAAGGCACGGGTAGGATATCCGAAATCTCAGAATACTAGCTGGAAGAGGGATCACAGTGGCAAGAAGAAACAGTGGAATGACCCAAAAGGGGGCCCAGGAAACAACCAAACTGGGTATCCTGATTGTCCTACATGTGGGAAGAAGCATCCGGGGGAATGTTGTTAGGGCACGAGGAAGTGTTACAACTGTGGACTGGAGGGGCACATAGCCTGGAACTGCCCTACCCGAGTTCAGGCACCTCCTCGAGATGCGTCCGATGCAGGAGCCCCTCCACAGCTTCACTAGATGCAGGCTATGATAGAGGGTCCTCAGATAAGCCAAGGGAGATTGGAAGCCCCACCCGTTGGGAAAAATGCCAGGGTGTTCTCCCTCACTAGAGAAGATGTGGCGAGTGCCTCGACGGTTGTCACAGGTTAGATATTTATTTTCACCAAGATCATCAGATTATTTGACACTGGGGCAACCCATTCGTTCATCTCTACGCCTTTCACAAGAAAGATAGATAGGCATCCCCAAGTTTTGGACTATAAATTCTTAACAACGTTACCTTCGGGAGAAGTGATGCCATCCACCCATATTCTGCGCGCCGCACCAATTAGACTCGCAGACAGGGAGCTCCATTGTGACCTGATAGTCCTAGATATGTGGGACTATGATGTTATATTGGGCATGGATTTTACGCACAAGACGACGCTCAATTGAGTGTCAAGCGGAGGGTGACCTTCCGACCCGAAGCAGAGGTTTCATTTGAGTTTATCGGGGAGTCAAAGAAAGGAACCAGGAAATTTTTATCGGCGCTAAAAGCCCGAAAAATGTTAGAAAATGGATGCACCGGATTTCTAGCACATGTGGTTGATACCATATCATCAAAGAACCAGAAGATAGAAGATGTCAGAGTGGTATGTGACCATCCGGAGGTATTCCCTGATGACCTACCTGGATTACCACCTGATAGAGAAATTGAGTTCGAGATCGAATTGATTCCCGGAACTAATCCGATCTCCAAGGCACCTTACCGTATGGCCCGGTCGAGTTGAAAGAACTTGAAGCGACTACAGGAGTTACTTGACCAGGGATTTATCCGCCCCAGTCACTCACCATGGGGAGCTCCAGTGCTGTTCATAAAGAAAAAAGATGGGTCTATGCGAATGTGTATAGACTACCGGGCACTGAACAACGTGACCATCAAGAATAGGTACCCCCTTCCCAGGATCGACGACCTGTTCGACCAACTGAAGGGAGCTACTGTCTTTTCAAAGATCGATCTCAGGTCTGGCTATCATCAAGTAAAAGTAAAGCCAGGCGATATTCCGAAGACGGCCTTCCGGACGAGATACGGACATTATGAGTTCGTAGTTATGCCCTTCGGAGTAACCAATGCTCCTGCGATGTTCATGGACCTGATGAATCAAGTATTCTCGGCCTTCCTCGACAAATTTGTAATCATTTTCATCGAATATTCTTATCTCGAGAGACCGAGAAGAGCATGCTGAACATCTGAAGACAGTACTACAGATTCTTCAGAAAGAGCAACTATATGCGAAATTCTCCAAATGTGAGTTCTGGCTCAATCAAGTGGCATTCTTGGGTCATGTCATCTCTAAAGAAGGAATCATGGTAGACCCAATAAAGATTGAAGCTGTGAGGAACTGGAATAGGCCAAGGAATGCGAGTGAAATCAGAAGTTTTCTCGGGCTAGCAGGCTATTATAGAAAGTTTGTAGAGGACTTCTCTAGAATTGCAGCCCCTATGACAGCCCTCACCCGAAAGGACCAGCAATACAAATGGGTGAGGAATTTGTGAGAGGAGTTTACTGAATCAAGAGGAGACTAACCAGCGCTCCCATTCTGACTCTCCCTGAAGATAATGAAAGCTTCGATATGTATAGTGACGCTTCTAAACTGGGGCTCGGAGCTGTACTTATGCAAAATGGCAAGGTTATCGCTTACGCCTCTAGACAGCTCAAGGAGCACGAAAGAAATTATCCTACCCATGACTTAGAACTAGCAGCCGTGGTATTCCTCAAGGTGGCCCCTATGAAGGGAGTGATGAGATTCGGAAGAAAGGGTAAATTGAGTCCACGCTACGTGGGACCGTATCTGATATTGCAGAGGGTTGGCAAGGTAGCTTACAAGCTGGAGTTGCCTCAAGAGATGTCGGCTATACCCAACGTGTTCCATGTCTCTGTGCTCAAGAAATGCATATCCAGTGCGGACCAAGTGATCGAGCCACAAACAGTACAAGTTCAAGAGGACCTGAGTATGGAAAGTTGGCCTATCCAGATATTAGACCGAGAAGTCAAGAGGCTAAGGAACAAAGAGGTGCCCTTAGTGAAGGTCCTGTGGCAAAATCAACGATACGAGGAAGCTACCTGGGAGCGCGAGGAGGACATGAAGCAGAAGTACCCATAACTGTTTTAAGTTTCGAGGACGAAACTTTTACAAGGTATGGAGGATTGTAATGCCCGTAAAATTTCTAGCAATTTTACGAGAATTTTTGGCTTTACGATGATGGGCTTTATGTGGGCCTTTTCGAAAATAAAAGGAAAATAAGCCAAAAAGAGATGCAAGGCCTAGGAATTGAACCCCAAACCTCTAGAGATAGCCAAGCCCTATAGATGCACCCACTAACCAGAAGCCCAATAGGATTAGATCATTAGAGGAAGGGGGGAAATTGTAGATAAGTGTGATGGGGGTAAATGAAGAGGCATGGAAAAGAGAAGAGAAACTTCTCTTCCTCCTTTATAAAGAAGAGGAAGTTTCCACTTGGCCACTTCTTCTTCTCTTCTTCTTCCTCACCGAAAACCATCTCTCCCCCTCTCCATTTTCACCCTTTGGCCGAACCTCATCCAAGCAAGGGAAGGCTAGTTCTTGGCTTCCATTAGGTCATCTACCAACTAAAAGCAAGCAAAGGATGTAAGATTCCCTCACCTGCAGTATATTAGTTTTGTAGGACATGTTACATGAAAGAAGTATGAAGTTTGTAGTCCTACATGTTTCGGCCAACATTAGGTTTAGGGTTAGGGCTTCATGAAAATACCCCTTATGAAGTTGTAATAGGTTGTATGCCTTCAAGGAGGAGTTTATGTAACAAAAATAAGGAAAATGGAGTCCTACATGTTCCGGCCAACCATGTTTTAGGGTTAGGGTTTCATGAAAATACCCCTTATGAAGTTGTATTAGGTTGTATGCCTTCAAGGAGGAGTTTATGTAACAAAAATAAGGAAAATGGTGCCCTACATGTTTCGGCCAACATTAGGTTTAGGGTTAGGGTTTCATGCAAATACCCCTTATGAAGTTGTAATAGGTTGTATGCCCTCAAGGAGGAGTTTATGTAACAAAAATAAGGAAAATGGTGCCCTACATGTTTCGGCCAACATTAGGTTTAGGGTTAGGGTTTCATGCAAATACCCCTTATGAAGTTGTATTAGGTGGTATGCCTTCAAGTAGGAGTTTATGTTACAAAAATAAAGAAAATGGTGCCCTACATGTTTCGGCCAACATTTGGTTTAGGGTTAGGGTTTCATGCAAATACCCCTTATGAAGTTGTATTAGGTTGTATGCCTTCAAGGAGGAGTTTATGTAACAAAAATAAGGAAAATGGAGTCCTACATGTTTCGACCAACATTAGGTTTAGGGTTAGGGTTTCATGCAAATACCCCTTATGAAGTTGTATTAGGTTGTACGCCTTCAAGTAGGAGTTTATGTAACAAAAATAAAGAAAATGGTGCCCTACATGTTTCGACCAACATTAGGTTTAGGGTTAGGGTTTCATGAAAATACCCCTTATGAAGTTGTATTAGGTTGTATGCCTTCAAGAAATATGTTTATGTGATGAACATGATTATGATTTTTATGTGCCATGAAATAAGTTTATGTGAGGAACATGATTATGATTTTTATATGCCATGAAATATGTTTATGTGATGAACATGATTATGATTTTTATGTGCCATGAAATAAGTTTATGTGATGAACATGATTATGATTTTTATATGCCATGAAATATGTTTATGTGATGAACATGATTATGATTTTTATATGCCATGAAATATGTTTATGTGATGAACATGATTATAATTTTTATGTGCCATGAAATAAGTTTATGTGATGAACACGATTATGATTTTTATATGCCATGAAATATGTTATGTGGATGATTATAATATGCCATGAATTATGCCTATGTGATGAACATGTTTATGATGTAATATGCCATGAAATATGCCTTTGAGATTAACTTGTTTTATGATTTAATATGACATGAATATGCCTCTGAAATATGCTTATGTGATAAACATGTTTATGCTTTAGGACCCCTTTAGGGTACTCTTATATTATGAATGCATGTATGCTATGAAATGTCTAAGATGGAGATGCTTCCCTTTCAAGTAGGGATTAAGAGCTCTCCTTATGATAAGATAAGATGGAGATGCTTCCCTTTCAAGTAGGGATTAAGAGCTCTCCTTATGATAAGACAAGATTGAGATGCTTTCCTGTTTATGTTGGGGATTAAGAGCATTCTTTATGATATGACAAGAAGGAAAGGAATTAAGTATTTTACTTTGTAAGAGGTTAAGTACCCGACCCGTCAGGTGGTCGTTAATCAAATCCATAGGGACATAAGAAGACGTAAGAGGTCATGCCCTGGTAAGACGTAAGAGGTCTTGCTCTAGTAGGTCTGGTGGCTCGCTACCCCAGCCTATTAGGGAACGCGCATTATGTGGTACTTAACCTGGGGCCCCCCATTCAAGTTATGATTATGTTAAAGTACCTATATGTATATGTTTTGAAAAGAAAGGACTTTTATGAATGCTTATGTTAAGTTTAAGAATGCTTATGATTATGACCCTGATGCTTGTTTATGATTTATGAAAATTATGAATGCTTATATTAAGTTTAAGAATGCTTATGATTATGACCCTGATGCTTGTCTATGATTTATGAAAATTATGAATGCTTATGTTAAGTTTAAGAATGCTTATGATTATGTCCCTGATGCTTGTCTATGATTTATGAAATTATGAATGCTTATGTTAAGTTTAAGAATGCTTATGATTATGACCTTTATGCATGTTAGAATTGAGAAAATTATGAATGCTTATGTCAAGTTTAAGGATGCTTATGATTATGTCCTTCATGCATGTTTAGGGTTGATGATGCCATGAATGCTTATGATTTAATTTATGCCCTGCTTAGATTTAATTATGTTTAGCATGCTATGTAAATTGTATGTCATGCTTATGTTCTCATTACGTTGGTAAGTTGATGCATAGTGTTGTTATGAATTACTTATGCTATTTACGCTAGTATGCTCCTGCTTTCTATTTGTTTGATGAAGTTTGTGGCTTTTGTGAGTAGGCAAGAATCTTACTAAGCTATATGCTTATAGTTTATGTTGTCCATATACTGCAGATAAAGGAAACATAAACTAAGAGGAAGTAACAGGAGGGGCCAAGTGTGTGTGATAGTGGCATGGTGGAAAAAGACCCTATTACTATCTGCTTATATTTATATGCTCAGTGAACACCTTAAGACATTTGCTTCCGCTTATAAGACTTGAGATTTATTAGTACCATGTTGAATGTTACTGTTCAGTACGTAGATTGTGAAATGATCCCTATATGTCATGTTATATAAAAAAAAAAAAAAAAAAAAGTAGCGCCGCCCTGAGAGTAGATAAGGGCGGGCGTTACATAGGGAGCAAAGACACTACAAGAGTAAGTGTCCTAAACGGTTCAAGAAGACGTCACAAGTTGTGCCAAAGACCAAGGAAATCAGTGCCCAAAGTCAAAGGAGCAAGGAGCATATCATTTGCTTCAAATGCCATCAAAAGGGGCACTATAGAAGCCAATGCCCTAGGAGAAAAGAGGGAGCATCACATGTAGGGGGAGCCTCTAAGGCAAACCCTAAGGTAAAATTCATTAATGCACCTTTAAATTTTAATAGTCAAAAGCATGCTAGGAACAATTTTAATGATCTTGCTATTACTCATGAAAAGCATGCTAGGGAAAATAGGCTTTATTGTTTAAGAGCTAAACATGTCCATTTTAGGAATAAGGAGAAATTTAGGACTAATATCCCTAAAACAATTTTACTTAAGGAAAGTATTAGGAAGATAGAGAACCATCTAGGCTTTAACTCCAAGAATTCTAGACATATGCCTAGGAAGGGAAAGAATACTCAAGGAAATAATGGGCCCAACAAATTAGAAAAAATAGAATTTGAAAATCAAGTTTTGAGGTCAAAACTTGAGAAGATGGAGAAGACCCTTAGGAATATACAAAATCAAATTAAAATGGTCAAATAGTCAAAGTATGAGATCTAGGAGTAAAAGTCATCCAAAGGCAAGAAAGATTTGGGTCACAAACCTAAGCCTAAGGAGACCTACCATAGTGTTCCATTTGATTATGGAACACAACCTAGGTCTAGGAAGGCCATGGTTACTAGGGAGGTCATCCCTAAGGCTAACCATGGAGTGTGTCTAGTGGCTAGGGTTTCGAAGAAACCTAGGGAAGCCACTAAAAAGGTTACAAGGGGAGTCACTCCTAGAGCTAACCTAGGCAAGACCACAATGACCAAGGCTACCAAGCCTAGAAGGGTCATTAGGAGGGTATCTAGGGAGGTCATCCATAACGAATACCTAATAAACCCAAGGAGCTCCAATAGATTTTGGGTTCCTAGGAGCGTGATTGATTCACGCTAAATGGGTTAGGATGTGCCAACTTTAAATGGATGGGTAGTTAATCTAACCATGGTAAAGGTGACACTTTAGGTCATTTCCAAGGTTATGGGTATCTTGGAAATAAGTTTGATCATAATCCTAAAGGATTTTAGGATGTTCCAATATTATCTTGAGAATTATAAAAATCAATCAAATTGGCACAAACTAGGTTTAGAAGTCATGGTGTGTTATTTTGGGTTTTTAACACACTTTGAGGATAAGTGACATTAAGACAAATTGGATTTAATTCTAGAAATGACAATTTGGGCTTAACACTTAGATATTTAATACTTTATTATTTTACAATTGTCATACTTTGTTTGCCTTGTCATGTCATGACATCATGTTTCTTTTAATCATATAAAATGTCATGATTATGCTTAGTACCTTTTATGTCATGTATGCTTAGGTTATATCATATGTCATGACATCATGATTATTGGCTATGCTTATTTATGTCATCATTTATACCATGATCATTCATGCATTTAAAGTAATTAAAATTGATTTAAGGACTATGACATGACTTTAAGTCCCATGTATAAGGGAATCAAGTAGTGTTGCCCTAGAAAATGCATGAAACCCTAGTTTAGGATAAATAAAACTCACATCTCACATCACATTGACATGTGTGTGTATTGATACACCCTAGACACATGTGAGACGCTAGGAAATGAGTTAAGTTTAAGGTGCATAGTTTTGCATCTAGATGAAGTTAAACTCAACTCACACCATGGATGAATCAAGAGGAAAGCTTGTGTACAAGTCATGTGCACTAAGCCCATAGACTATGGTTCAATATAAGATTTTAAAATTATTTCAAAACCATTTTGAAAAACCTTGGTGTAGTCTATCTTTTGATAGAAGACACCATTGATGATGTTGATACAAAATGAACTCAAAACAATGAAGTTTTTCTCATTTTTGAACTTTATATCAATCTCATTATTTTGTGGGTAAATTATTTTTCAAATATTTTTCACCCATAATGTGTGTTAAAAGTATTATACATATGAATTTTCGTGATTTTTTGATTTATGTATAATTACTTATGATTTTCGAAAATTCAAATTCTGAAACTAAAATTCTGCATTTGCATATATCAGTCGACTGTTGCTTATTGGTAGTCGACTGATTACTGTCAGAGTCGACTGTTAACACTAATTTTGGGTAAACAAGGATATTTAGCCCATGTTTCAGCTATGTTAGGCTACCCAAACTGCTCCTAACCCTAGGATATACTTTGGAAAACATTGGAAAGGGTGAAAATCTATTGGATATGGATTAGAAGAGTTATTTAGGGTGTGTATCAATTTTAAGGTGTGTGAAAATTCAAGATTGAACTTTTACCCTTAATCTTGATGGTTTAGTATTCCTATAGGCTTAGGGACTCTCCAATGACATTGTTAATATAATGGTCAAGGGAGAGCAAGCCTTTAGGGGGAGGTATCTATCATGGGATGATTGATGTGTTTCTTCCTCATGAGGGGGAGAATTTGGGACAAGTGAGGATCGCCTCTCTTGAGTGATATGTGACTTATCACTAGGAAGAGTGAAAGCATCCTAGGTGTTTTTGGACCAAGGGAGAGATTGTAAGATCTCATTGGGATATGAGACATTAACACCCTTGGAGAGAACCTTTTTGATGTATGTCAAAAAGGGGGAGAAAGTGAAACTATCAATTTGGAAGAATTGGTAAGAAGATTTGAGTTAGGGTTTAGGCCTAACTCAAAGGTGTTTAGTTTTTGTTAAACATCAAAAATGGGGAGATTGTTGGTGCTCGCCCGAGTCATGATTGACCAGACTCGAGTTTGACTCGAGTAGTATTTTGATGTTTGATATTGATGTTTGACAATGTGTTGGGGAGATTGTTAGTGCAATCAACCCGGGTCATGATTGACTTTTTGACGATGGTTTGACCATTGTTTGACTATATGGTTGACTTGGGGTTGATCATATGATGGATAAGTCCAAGTGAGACACTTGGCAATGGGAAAGTCTAAGTCTTGAGTACTTGACATTGAAAGTCCAAGCATGGGCCTTAGCAAGCTTGAGTCTTGGCATTTGGAAAGTCCAACATTGGGTTGGCATGGAAAGTCCAAGGGTATAGTTTGGCCACGTAAGTCTAAGGGTGTAGTCTTGGCGGTAAAAGTCTAAGTCATGGGTACTTGGCATTTGGGAAGTCCAAGGGTGGAGTCTTGACAGCATAAGTCCAATGGTTGGTAGTGTAAAGTCCAAGCGTAGTCTTAGCAGCGTAAGTCCAATGTGACTTGGTGGTGTAGACACCGTTAGCATGACAATAGACGATGGAAGCACCTAAAAGCTAGTGTATGGATGACTTGGTGGGATCCAATAGGTGTGAGGTTGATGGAGGTGACTAGAAGGCTTAGGTCTAGACTAAGGGTGGTCTAGCAAGTATGAGGGCATCACACTTGGTGTTAAAACCTCATGGATGAGATTATCAGTCGACTGATATCATGGATAGTCAACTGGTGTTCGATTGCAGGAAATCGCCTAGCCGATCATTTGTCAACATTGGGCGTGGCCGATCGTTGTCTTGAGTAGTCGATCGATATGGTGATTAGTCGACTCATCGATCGAAGCCGATGAAAGTTTTCGAATTGACTGTTAGGGTTTGACATTCGAGTGATGACTCGATCAGTCGATTGATAGGTATGATCAGTCGACTGATGCCTTATCCATTAGAACTTATCCAATGTGGCTCAGACCGTTGTGAGACAATGACTACAAGAGAAGTCGACTGATGGTCACGATCAGTCGACTGCTAGGCGAAATTCAGCCTGAATGCATGTTATAAAAGCAGCTCATGGAGAAGGATTTGACTAAGATTTTCTTAGGCGATTTAGAGCAATTTGCTAGTGCAAATCAGGATCTTCAAGGCTAGTCCAAGGCAATCAATAGGCAAACTTCCAAAATATCTTTTGTAAAGTGTTCTTTACATTCTTTTGTTGTATTTACTTGTATATGCTTGTTGTTCATTTGTATTGCTCTCTTGTAAGAGATTTCTTCGCCTCCGACTTGTTGTCGAGAAGGAGTATTTGATTAGTGGTGTTGTTCGCATCGCTATAGCTCATTTAAGCTCAATCTGTGGAGTGGGAACCTTGAGGTTCCGAACCACATTACATCTTAGTATATTTGTATTTGTCTTTATTTTTATTTTTGCTATTATATATATTTCGCTGCGCATAGCAAGTTTTGTAGTGACGAACATGAATGAATTCCATCGACGTACGAAATCGCTATTCACCCCCCCTCTAGCGAACACCAACATTCCTACATGGACCAACGGTATCGTTTCGAGCAAGCTTGATGGAGTTTTGGTCAATTCACATTGGCTTATGCAGGATTATGAGAGTTTTGCGAAGTTCACCTTGCCGTAATGTCCGTTAGATCACTCATGCTCCATAGTCAACACCTTGGCGAGGGAGCATGGAGGCAAACGACCATTCAAATTTTATAATATGTGGACACTTCACAGTGATTATCAGGCACTGGTGGAGGATGCTTGGAGAGTGTCGTGGAGGGGTTTGCTCAGTTCGTATTGAAGACATAATTGACCAGGCTTAAGGGGCAGCTTCAGGGTCTTGATCGGCTGTATTTCCAGCACATATCTGAGAAAGTGAAGCATGCCAAGTAGGACCTAGAGGAGATGTAGTGGGGTATGCTGGGTGATTTTGGCAAAACGGAAGTGGCAGTGCTTGGTGTTAGGGAAATCAACCAATGTGATATGGTTTTGATGTGTGTGGCAAAGGGTTTAAGTTAGGATGATTGGATTTGATATGTGCGTTGGAGTCTTGCAGGACTTAGTAATTCGCACATGGAGCTTAGACAAGTGTCACCACTCACAACCTCGTGCTTGAGTCGGAGAAGGAGCATTGTAGAGCCGTGCGCTTGATGCTGCCGAGGGACCGCCGGATGAGATGACTTGAAGCGAAGCCAAGGAAGCAGACTTCGAGGGCAAGAGACGCGAAGGAGCATTGCAGAGCCGTGTGCTTGATGCTGCCGAGGGACGTGACCACGAACGAAGAGAGCTTCGGCGAGGGACTTTAAGTGAGATGAGAGAATGAGTGAATTGTAAGTAGCTCATTAGGTGAACTTGGTCGAATGGCTGAGTGTTGGAGGCTCGACCGCAAGGGTTGAGGTTTACCCAACCACTGGAAGCTCAAACGGATGTAAAGGTTGAGTTTTACCCGACACCAGTCGACTGCCATGCTCCAAGTCGATCGAAAATCTACTGGTGTGGCTGATGAATCAAGTCGACTGATCATCTGACTATTGGAGAAGGCGACCGCGGATCCCGTGAATCTGGCCTGGTCAGAAGCCGTTGGAGTCGACAGATGGGTAATGTTCATGCTCTAAACATCCTACTAAGTGTCCCACAAAGCTTAAACTCCTTCTTCTAGTTTTCTTTCACATCTATTGTAAAAGGAGTGTTCTTGAGTTGTAAAGGTTTACCTCCACCTTGCATTGGCTAAAGGGAGAGACCAATAGTGGATTTGTTTCGGGGTGATTCACCGGAGACGAATCAGACCGTGGATTAGCGGCGAGGTCGTGAACCACATTACATATTGTGTTAGCATTGATTTTGTTTTTGTTTATCATTATTTCTTGTTTAGTTTTGTTTCCGTTGTGCTAATTATATTTGTAGACGAGCAATTCCATTCATACGATGAAAGAGGGCTATTCACCCCCTCTAGCCGGCCAACAACGCTCCTACAAGTGGTATCAGAGCCAAGGTAGTTTGTCGAGGACTAACCGCCTCAATAAGCATAATCAAGGAGGGTCGGCTCCAACATTCACCCACCAAAATTTGAAGGAGAATTCTCTTGGTGGAAGAAGAGAATGGAGGTATTTTTCGAAACCGATTTCAAAATTCTATTAATAATGGAAAATGGTTTCGATACACCTAGGGGTGAAGATGGAGAGCAAATAGAGAAGACAAGATTGACAAAGAGACAAAGAGACAAAGAGAGGAGTACTTGACAAACTCAAAAGCAAAGCACCACCTTTACAACGTACTCCCATAATAAGAAGTGAACCGAATTGGAGAGTGCTAAGTGCTAAAGAGATATGGGAGAAGCTAGTAGAGCTTCATGAAGATACCTGGCCAAGCTTGTAAGGAGAGACCTCCTCCTCTCCTAATTATCAAATATCAAACTTGAAAAGGGAGAAAAGGTAACCTCATTACATTCTAGATTTAAAGAAATTTTAATTGGGCTAACAAGTGTAGGAGAAAAACTTTTGAACCGGGATATACTTATGAAAGCAATCGATGCCTTTCCCCGATCATCGAAATGGATATCAATGGTGGACTCCTTCTACATGTCGAAGAACCTAGAAGTGAGCACCTTGGAGGAGTTCTTCTCAACCATGGAGCTCCATGAAACAAGGCTTGAAGGAATAAGTGAAGAATCAAGTATCAAGCCATCAAGAGAGGTAGCCTTGGTAGCCAACAAGGGAAAGAAGAAGATAGAGACTTCTTCCTCCTCCGATGAAGCATCCTCATCATCTTCCATGAATAGCAATGAAGATGCTTATATGGTAAGGAAGGCAAGACGTGCCTTAAGAAATTTAAAATTTAACAAATCTTATGATAGGAGAAGGCACAAGAGGAAGATAATATGCTATAATTGCCAACAAGAGGGACATATAAAAGATGATTGTCCTCTCTTAAACAAGAGCAAAGAAGAGAGGAGGAAGAAAGAATAAAAGAAGAAGGGGAGCAAGAAGAAGAAGGAAGAAGAGAAGAAGGCCAAAGAAAAAGGGAAGGCCAAAGCACTCAAAGCAAGGACTTGGGATGATCCTTCTTCATCATTATCATCATTGGAGGAAGAAAATGCCTTTGTCACAAATTTGACTCTAATGGAATTTGATGATCTAGACTCCTCCTCCTCTGAGTAAGAAGAAAGAAGCACAAGTGAGGAGAGCTCTAGTGAAGGGGGAGGCTCATCATCCTCCTCCTGATCCGAAAAAGAAGACATGGAAAGTATGGTAAAACACCTTCCCACTCAAGAAATAGTTTCCATGATTTCTAGTTTAACTAGGGATTTGTTTAGGGCTAAGAAAAAGAACAAATGCATGCTTGATCAAATTAAGGATCTAGAAAATAAATTAGAACAAGCATGTTTACATGTTAATGATGATGATGCATGCTCACATGTTAACTACATGCCTTTTGATGTTAATGATGCATGCATTGAGGAAAATAGGGCTTTAAGGAAAAAGGTAGACCATTTAACCAAAGCCCTAGAAAAATTCACAATTGACTCCAATACATTAAACATGATCATAGGGAGCCAAAGGGCAAGCTTCAATAGAAAAGGCCTAAGATATAAGGGAAAGACTAATGAAAAGGCCTATAAATGTTTGATTACTAGGGGTCAAAGTAAAAAAAAAGACAATTGCTAGAAAATGGATCCCTAAGGAATATTTAGTGAACCCCATAGGAAAGAACTTGTATTGGGTTCCTAAATCCATCCTTAAGGGTTAGGAAAACCCTAGGCTAGTCAACCATATGGATTTTACTTATATCATATTATTTGGTTGACTTAGGATGGTGGGACTTAATTTTTGAAATAGTGTTGGGTGATGATAATGTGCCCATAAATTGATAATAATGCTTAAATCATGATAGTTAATGTAATTGTTATATATGTTTGCAATCATGATTTATGATCTTGACATTTAATATATAATCATGGGTAATAGGTTTTAAATCATGCTTTGGTTGATACTTGACTTGTTATCATGACTTTATACCTAATGCATGATTAAAAATTGATTGATACATGTGTTTCATGATCAAAATGTGAAATCAATGCATATATATTTTTATGATCATATGGTATGTTAGGGTGATACTTAACCATGGATAGAATTGCATGAATTTGAAGGTTAAGTACATAAATACCTTTAGGAACATCTCACATTCACCATAAGGATAACTTTGATTGAAAATATAGTATGAGTGAGATGATAGGATGATATTAATGGTCCACTAATGCCTATGACATTTAGATGGTCATTTTAAGTATCAAAATAGCAATAATAGACCAATCATGGGGAAAGCTTATGTTTAATTCATGGACATATTGCCCAAAGATAATGGTTGGATATTTCAAATATTTTCAAAACCATTTCTTACTTTAAAATCTGTGCTTTCATGTTTTGAAACAATTTAAAGCAAAACTAGGTGCTAAAATTGATACAAACTTGATCAAAACACTAGTTATTTTTGAAACTTTTGGATTTTTGGCAAATCATTGAAAATATAAGTAATTTTCATGAAAACTCATTTTTCACTGATAAAGGACTTTAAAAGAAATGTTTTTTTTTCAAAATTTCACGATTTTTCAAATTTTTTGGAATTTATAGTGCATTTCTGAATTTTGTCCAGAAAAATCAAAAACTCAGATTTTGTGTGTGCCAATTAGTAGTTTGAACCGCTGATTGGTGATACTGTCTACGAAACACAGAACTGATTTCATCAGGTTTTGTTTGATTTTTGGTATTTTTTCCTCCTTAGAGTTGATACCTTGGATTATAACATTTGGATAATGTTTTTTATGGTGTCAAAGGGGGAGAATTGATAGGTTTAAGTTAATCATGCTAAAAGAGAAAATTTAGCATGTCTTAAGGGGGAGTTGTTATACTCATGTTTTTACTTACATGCTTTCCTTGCTTATGTTTACTGTTATTGTTTACCTAACTTAAACAGATTGCCACACATCAAAAAGGGGGAGATTGTTAGGGAAATCAACCCATGTGATATGGTTTTGATGTGTGTGGCAAAGGGTTTAAGTTAGGATGATTGGATTTGATATGTGCGTTGGAGTCTTGCAGGACTTAGTAATTCGCACATGAAGCTTAGGCAAGTGTCACCACTCACAACCTCGTGCTTGAGTCGGAGAAGGAGCATTGCAGAGTCGTGTGCTTGATGCTGCCGAGGGACCGCTGGACAAGATGACTTGAAGCGAAGCCAAGGAAGCATACTTCGAGGGTAAGAGACGCGAAGGAGCATTGCAGAGTCGTGCGCTTGATGCTGCCGAGGGACGTGGCCGCGAACGAAGAGAGCTTCGGCGAGGGACTTCAAGTGAGATGAGAGAATGAGTGAATTGTAAGTAGCTCATTAGGTGAACTTGGCCAAATGGCTGAGTGTCGGAGGCTCGACCACAAGGGTTGAGGTTTACCCGACCGCCGGAAGCTCAAACGGATGTAAAGGTTGAGTTTTACCCGCCACCAGTCGACTTCCATGTCATGGCAGTCGACTGCTCCAAGTCGATCGGCAATCGACTGGTGTGGCTGATGAATCAAGTCGACATCAGTCGACTGCTGAAGGGAGGCAGTCGACTGATAGCACTGTGCATGGGCACAGAAGCTAGTCGAGCTCGCAGGTCACTCGACTGGAAGTCGACATCAGTCGACTAATCATCCGACTGTTGGACAAGGCGATCGTGGATCTCGCGAATCCGGCCTGATCAGAAGCCGTTGGAGTCGAAATCAGTCGACTGATGAAATCATCATTCAACTGATAGTGTCCAACGGGAAGAATTGCTTCCTTTCTATAAAAAGAGAGGGTGGGGGCTGTTAGATGGGTAATGCTTATGCTCTAAACATCCTACTAAGTGCCCCACAAAGCTTAAACTCCTTCTTCTAGTTTTCTTTCACATCTATTATAAAAGAAGGAGTGTTCTTGAGTTGTAAAGGTTTACCTCCACCTTGTATTGGCTAAAGGGAGAGACCAATAGTGGATTGGTTTCGGGGTGATTCACCGGAGACGAATCGGACCGTGGATTAGTGGCGAGGCCGTGAACCACGTTACATATTGTATTAGCATTGATTTTGTTTTTGTTTATCATTATTGCTTGTTTAGTTTTGTTTTTGTTGCGCTAATTATATTTGTAGACGAGCAATTCCGTTCATACGACGAAAGAGGGCTATTCACCCCCCTCTAGCCGGCCAACAATGCTCCTACACTTGGGGGGAGGAATATTCTGCTCTTAGATGAAAGGCTACACTTTTAGCGGATGCGGAGAAGATGTTCTATCAACAATGGGTTAAAGCGGTATATATTAAAGGCAGCGATAGATCCACCAAGTTCTTTCATGATTTAGTCAAACGCAACAACAAGCGCAACTCCATCATTACCATCAAGACGAGGTCGGGGGAGCAAACCTCAAGTCTTGGAGAAGTTATGGAGGAGTTTGTTCAATATTATTGCGAGCTACTGGGATCTACAAAGAGCTACAAGGCGCTGGACGCTGCTGAATTACCTGGGAGACGGCTGCATGAGGAGCAGGTTACAATGCTAGTTCAGCCAATCACCGCTAAGGAGGTTCATGATGCACTGTTCAGTATCGGTAGGGACAAGGCTCTAGGTCCAGATGGTTACAACACCACTTTTTACCAGTCTACATTGGAGATAGTGCAGGATGATTTTATGGCTATTGTGCAAGAATTTTTCCAATTGGGCAAGCTACTCAAGGAATGGAATCACACCTTGATAGTATTGGTATTGAAAGTGGATCATGCTTTAGAGGTTACTGATTACAGGCCGATTTCGTGTTGTTCGATCTTCTACAAAGTTATTGTGAAGATATTAGTGTGCCGGTTATCGAAGGTGATAGACTCATTCTTGGATCCGGCGCAAGTTGCTTTCATCCCGGGGCGAAGCATTGGGGAGAACATTAACTTGGCTCAGGGATACTTAGGAAATATGCAAGGAAGAGGATTTCCCCTCGATGCTTGATAAAGGTGGATCTTCGGAAGGCATTTGGCACCGTGGATTGGAGCTTTCTAACAGAGGCACTTGTTGGTTATGGTTTTCCCTAGCAGTTTCATTCTTGGATTTCTGAGTGCATCTCTACTATTACATATTCGGTGAGCATAAATAGGAGTATGCATGGGGTTCTTTGGAGGTAGGCGGGGGCTACGACAGGGTGATCCCCTATCGCCGCTACTATTCGGGTTATGTCTGGAGGTCTTCTTGCGCCGCATGAGGGTGGAAACACAACAACCTTCCTTTCACTATCACCTGATGTGTGAGGAGGTTCAGTTGACACACCTAGCATATGCAAATGATCTTCTCATGTTTGCTAGAGAAGATGCTCCTTCGATTCGGGTGATTATCGAGTGCCTCTTGGACTTTGGGGAGATGGCCGGTCTGAGGGCCAACCCACTAAAGTCTAGTATGTATGTGGCAGGGGTGGATGCTTGTGTATGGCTGGACCTTCTTCAGATCACTGGCTTCCAGCGGGGATCATTTCCATTCAGATATCTCAACATCCCATTGGCCATCGAGAAATTGTGTATTGCTGATTATACATCACTATTGGAGGTGGCTAGTCGGCGGATAGTCACATGGTTGAAGCATACATTACATACGCAGGACAACTGGAGCTTGTGCGATCAGTACTTCAGGGCATCGAGTGCTATTGGCTATCTATTCTCCCGATCCCATGCGGGGTGGTAGATAAGCTATATGGCATGTGTCGGGCTTTTGTATGGACCACCAAGCATTCGGTGGCTTCTTGGCGTTCATTATGCTTATCCAAGGAGGAGGGGGGATATGGACTTCGGGACTTACGAGCGTGGAATTCGGCCTTACTGTGTCATACTCTATGGAACATACATACTAAGGCGGACTCACTTTGGGTTCGATGGGTGCACCACCGATATTTGCAGCGATAGGACATATGGCACTGGAAGGCGAAGCCTGCAGACTCACCACTGATGAAGCAGATTGATTAGATAGCGGAGCAGCTTGTACATCGAGCTGGGGGGTCAGTGGCAGCAACCTCCTTACTCGATGGGTGGTATGCAAACTGAATAGGCAGGCGCACAACAACTCCAGCAGCGTACAATTTCTTCAGACTATGGGCACTGACGATGCGGTGGGCTGCTACAGTGTGGAGGCCAGATGTATTGCCCAAACATCAGTTCACATTTTGGCTATTGGTGAGGGGCAAATTGCACACAACAAACACCATTCCATACGAGCCAAACAAAGAGTGCTGCTTGTGCAAAATGGCCTAGGAATCGAATGAGCACCTCTTCTTCTGGTGTGAGTGGACAAGGAGGCTATGAGACCTAGTTCAAGAGTGGCTCCATATTAGCCCACAAATTTTCACAACTGGACGACTCTTCTAAGCGTTTGACAGGGAGCTGCACGGCAAGGGGTGTGTGAGGAAGTGGAGGGACTTGACTATCTCATGTATGGTGTTTTTAGTGTGGCAAGCACAGAATAGATGTCGTTGAGGGTTGTGAGCCATCTGTTGAGAGGATCTTCCTCAATATTCAGACTCATGTCTATCGTTTTGTAGACATCTAGATTGTACATTGACACATTCATCTACCATTTTTACCATTCCTCAAAAAAAAGAAAAAGTCAAGCAATATAAAAAGAATAAGTATCAACTAAAAATAATTTTAGAGTATCCATTTTAATTTTTAAAATATTCTATCCCATCTTAACTTCCATATATACGAAACCCTTCTCCAAATAAGAAGTACAATGGTTTAATTACTTCTTAACTTATTTCAATATTTTTAAATACTATTTTAATTTTTAATTTAAAAAATAGTTATACAATAATAAGTAAAACATAATTTAGAAACTCAAAATAATATTCAATAAGGATAATACAAAAATGATAATAAATGACCAAAGTTTAAAATTGACGGATCGAATCATAGTCTTATTATATTGATACATTATCATTTCCTACATAAGACCTACCACTATTATCTAACAACCTAAATAAAAATTGAATAAAATAACATAACATATACTTACAAGTTTCGATGATACAACACCTCATGCTAATTGAACCTTTAATTGATGGTCATATAAACTATAATCATGAAACTTGCTGCTTACATGGAAATAAAAAAAATGGAGGAGAACCTCTCTCCCCCTTTTCAATGCCCTTCAACTCCGATGAGCTCCGACGATGACCTCAATTGGGTTCTAGCATTGAGCTCGCCGAGCTCCAATGAATGTTGTAGCAACTCAACTAATGTTGTTTGATGGAGGAGAGGAAGGAGTGTTGGTGGTGGGCTTATATATGGTTACCATAACACATCCGACTGCGTCGCATTGGTTCGAAACTGATTAAAGTGATCTAATTATTGTGATTTTGGTTACCAAATTTGTGTTAATGGATGTGGGTTATTAGATCATAGATCCATATGTGTAGAACTCTTTAACTCGTACCGTTAGCATTGATAGACTATTAACGGGTTAGGGTTAGTTTTATGTAGGGTGTGATCCCCATAGGAGAGATGATTGATTGACCGTCTCTTTTTCCCCATCGGACAGAGTAGTTTTATGGGGTTGTCAATCTCGACCTGTGGAAGATCAAGCCCTATGGTTCCTTGGCTTCTTTGGACTTCAGATTCTTTCGACGATGTTGTTTCCGAATCCATGTGCATGATTATGCTTGATTTATGCTTTCGCTTTTATCTTTGTATTGCATGTTTATTGTAGATCAATTGACAAGATCTTGTATTTGGATCATTTTATTTTCATTTTTCCTAAATACATATGTGGATACACGATCCATTGACAAATCCATCAATTAATATCAGAGCACAAGGTTAGATGTCATTGATCATATAACATTAGGATGTGGGTTTTCGATGATTTTAGTCTGAATGCATATGTTTTATGTTAGATCTTGATTTAATGCATTTAAACATGCATAATTATCAAATCTAAGGGTTAAGAGTCCTAGGTTTAGTGTTGAATTAAAGTTTTTCATGTTTTCCCATGAAGAACACAAAGAACGCACCGTTTTGTCAAACCGTTGATTTGATCTGCAAAAATTAGGTTATCGATCGACCGATGTAGACATCGGTTGACTAGCACCGACATCGATTAGGTGGCACAAATATCAATCAATCGGCATAGATATCGATCGTGATATGGACTATCGATCGACTCGATCAAATTTAGCACATAGAAACCTTCTTAGTTAATCGAGGCACTCAATGATTTTCATTAGTCATTACGCCATAAGGACTAGTCGGTGATCGTGGAAAATTTCAAATAGAAAGTTTGTGATTCAACTACGGAACTCGATTAGGGTATGGTAGTCAATTGACATTTTAATGATCATTGGTTGGTTTAACTTTGTACGCAGAATGATTTTGAGTCAACTAGGTAATCGATTGATGATATCGTTGGTGATGAACCTTAATTTGAGCATAGAATAGTTGTTAATTGACTGGAGCAATCGACTGATCTATAAGGCAATAGTTGACTTGTGACGTAGGGAACTTCCGAAGGTTATAACTTTTCACTCGGGATAAGTTTTGAGGCATTCTCGATTGCGTTTCAGAGCTCATTCAAAGATCTACATTTGTTACCATGGGATAAATTCCTCATAACATCCTGTTCTAGTCCTTATAAAATATCATTTAGTGTCTTTTCGGAGGTTTTAAAGTTTTTGAGTCCCGAGTTAAGGCCGTTTTAATTTTAGTCCCCTACATCATATAAGAGCAAAGTTACTTGGGATTTCATTTGTATCCACTAACACATATGTTATTAAGTTGAACTAATATTATCACCAAAGTGAGAACTATTAGCTAAACTTAGTGTATCATTGTGTGAGTGAATGTATATCTGTGTTAAAGATGATTGGTCCAAAGGAAAATCATCTTTAAGCTAGATATATGTTTAAGGAGGTTCACTATAAACATCATACATGTAATGTATTGACCCAAAGGAAGATATGTTATGTGATCGATTAAAATAATAGTGAACTATGGTTATAATTGATATAATCAAATCTAGCTCATATTAGGTTATCAATCATGCACAATTGGTTGACCCAAAGGAAGGTACATTGAATGGTGATTATAGTATTTTGAGTTAGGATTAGATAGTACCGCTAACAAATTATAATTCTAAGGATTAATTATAATATTATATTTGGTATCTCATAATGGGACCTATTGTATGTACATATATTTTTAGTGTTTACTTTATGTCACTGTTTATATATATATGCGATTATGATTATTGATGTAAGCATTTATTTTGTTCATTCTTTTTTCTTATAACACAAATGATATCTCCAATAAAAATAATATTCCAACAACTTTAGTTTTAGAAACCACTAAACATAAAAGGATCATTAGGAGTAAGGTTACTAATACTACAGTGTCGAGTAATGAACTTCTCAACTTGGTTAATTCAGAAGTCAATTTTGTCATTGTACTTACTGATACTTGGTGGATAGACACTGGTGCTACCACTCATGTTAGTATTACTTAGCATAGTTATCGTACTAGCCGACTGCCTATTGATGGTAAAGATATATCTATACTGGTAATGGTAAGAAGGATAAAGTGACTGTTATAGGTGTTTTTAGGCTTTATCTAGGGACCGATATATTTTTGGATTTGGAGAATACATTTGTAGTTCCATCCTTTAGTAGGAACTTAATTTCCATTTTTCTTTAAATAAATCAGAATATACTTGTTCATTTGAAAATGGAATATTTAGTATTTTTTAAGATTCAAAACTCATTGGTACTAGTTCTCTAGTTGATAAGCTATATATGTTAAACATCATAGCTCTCACGGACAACATAATAATGCATAGTATAAGTAGGAAGCACAATTTGACTGATGAGAATTCTCCATTCTCTTGAAATGTCAGACTTTGATGTCTGCATATAGTGTGGAAAAAAAAAATAACTAACAAAAGGAATAAAAGTGCAAGTCAGTGTAATAACACTTTAGAACTGATACACATTGATATACGTGGACCATTCCCTAAGACATCTTGGAATGGATAAGCATATTTTATCAATTTTATTGATGATTACTCTCGATATGCTTACTCATACTTTTTGCATGAGAAGTCACAGTCGTTGGACATGTTCAAGATCTTCAAAGCTGAAGTTAAAAATCAACTAGGTAAGAAGATCAAAGCTGTCAGATCTGACTGTGGAGGTGAATATTACAATCGTTATGATGGATCCAATGAATAGTGTCTATGATATTTTGTCAATTACTATTTTGAGTGTGGTATTGTAGCTCAATACATCATGTCTGATACTCATTAGAATAGTGTAGCTGAGCGAAGGAACCGAACCCTAAAGGACATGTTGAGAAGCATGATGTCTTTCAATTCTTTACCCGAGTCCTTATGAGGTAATGCAATCAAGACTGCAGTTTACTTACTCAATAGAGTACCCAGTAAGGATATGAATAAAATCCCATATGAGCTATAGATGGGTAAAAAGCCTAGCATTAAAAATTTACACATTTGGGGTTGTCCAGCTGAAGCTAGGTCTTATAAGCCTAAAGAAAAGAAACTGGACTAAAGGACAGTTAGTTGTCATTTTGTAGGGTATTCTGAAAGGTTAAGGGGCTTTAAGTTTTATGACCCCTCAAATAGGTCCTTTTTCGAAACGAAGAATGTCAAGTTCATTAAGGAAAGTGGGAGCACTGAACTAAGGGACATGCCTTTTGAGGAGGATGACACTCGTCATCCTACCTCAGTTACTATAGGTGCAACCGGTAGTGGTATGGTTACCATACCCTATATTGTTGAGGTTGCACATCCGGTGGGAGTAGTACTTCATGATGTTCTGTTGGTGCAATAGGCCCCGGGTCAATATTGACAAAACTCGAGTGAGACTAAGTAATATTTTGATGTTTGCCAATGGGTTAACAATGGATTTGACCATTGGTTGACTATATGGTTTAAGTTAGGTAAACCATCACTATGCTTTGGCATTGGAAGAGTTAAGTTGAGTTATTGTTAGTCTAACTTAAAGGTATTGTCAAACATCAAAAATGGAGAGATTGTTGGTGCAATAGACCCCGGGTCAATGTTGACCAAACTCGAGTGAGACTTGAGTAGTGTTTTGATATTTGACAATGGGTTTGACCATTGGTTGACTATATGGTTTGACCATATTACTAGTGAATGATTGGGATATCCAAAGTCATATGAGGGAGATTATTTGAGGGAGATTGTTGGAACAATCAACCTCGGAAGTCCAAGTTTGGATAGTTGGCAAGGAAAGTCCAAATATGAATATTTGGCAAGGGAAGTCCAAAGGTATAGTCTTGAAAGCATAAGTCCAAGTGTGTAGTCTTGGCATCGTAAAGTCCAAGTGAACTTTGGCAATTGGAAAGTCTAACATGGAGTTGGCAAGGGAAGTCCAAGCATTGTCTTAGCAATTGGAAAGTCCAAGTCATGGGTACTTGGCAATTGGAAAGTCCAAGTCATGGGTACTTGGCAATTGGAAGTCCAAGTCATGGGTACTTGGTAAAGGGAAAGTCCAAGGGTAGGTTTGGCGACATAAAGTCCAAGCATGCGTCTTGAAGGTGTAAGTCCAAATGGATCTTGTCACTGTGAAAGTCCAAGGGTGTAGGTTTGCTGGCGTAAAGTCCAAGCATTGGTCTTAGTGGCATAAGTCCAAATGAACCTTGGCAAAGGACTCAGTTAGCATGACATAGCCGATGGAAGCACCTGAAGGCTAACGCGAAGGATGAAGAGTCGCAGACTCGAGGGATTTGAGAAGCGTAAGGCTGATGGAGGTGGTTAGAAGGCTTAGGTCTAGGCTATGGATGATTATCAAGTATAAGGGGATCATGCTTAGGTTAAACCTTATGTTTGAGGTTTAACAGTCGACTGAGGTTATGGACCAGTCGACTGGATGAGTGTTTAACACTCGGAAGCCTAGTTGACTAGAAGCAGTCGACTAGGGTTATGCCCTAGTCGATTGGTCAATAGTTGATGTGAGCAAAACATATAGGGTTTTAGGAGTAGTTTTCACTCACATCTTATAGCATTTTATGTTCGTTTCATGCATATTTTACATTATGTTACATGCATTTCCTATTTCCTGATTCAGATATCTGCTCTATTTACTTTTGTGTGCAAGATAGTGTTTCGTGGAAAAAATGGCACACTTTCAGAGCAAAAAGAAGACATTTGGCAGCTAGACGCAGAAGGGAACACGACCAGGCTGTGTGCCTACACACGACTATGTTCGAAGGGCAAAAACGACTGCCACAACCTTACACATGACCAAGCTGTGTGTTTTCACACGGTCGTGTGGCGGCCAGCCGATTTGATGTGACTAGGGGTTTTTCTAGATTTTGCAGCGATCCGACGTGATGTTTATATAAGGAAAGCTCCGCCCAAACCCTAGGAGGGAGGCACGCCGGCCAGGACGACACTCCGAAGCCCTAAAAAGCTTTGGAAACTCGCATCGGTGAAGGAGAGAGCCGCTCGAAGATCAAGATTTGCACCACAACGCCAGAGGGAAGAGATGCAAATACATTGTAATTCATATTTCTTATACGTTTATCATTTTATTCATGAATTCCACAATGTTTTGTGATTCTCTTCTTGTATTCATGGAGTAGATTCTCCAATTCTAGGATTAGGGAGTAGTTTGTGTTTGAGTAGAACATTGCTATTTCAAATATGTATTCGTTCTTGAAATCATATTTGCAGTTGAATGCTTGTTTAGATCTATAGCTTTGTGTTTTGGTTTTCTATCTTCTGTGCATAGATGATACGAGGAGTGACAGTCCTCGTATATAATATTTAGGGGATATTAGGAGGAACCTAGAGGTTGGCTTCATCGCCTACAACTGTGATAGAAGGATGCGATAGAGTCAGTAATGTGTCTCATTTTTGGCTCGTCGTAGGGATCGATTCGGCATCCTCGTACCATAGTGTATGATGTTCTTTGCACAAAACCCTAGCTAGAACATTTGGATACATTCAATTGATAGCATGTTCTGTGACACACAAACGAAACCGAAGTCCTAGAATCCCATCTAAATTCTCGTAGCAACCTTTCTCTTCTTCCGTGTGACACCGTGACTGA